>JAKKUS010000434.1:0-10315 GCA_023238725.1 Scortum barcoo
TAAGTGAGTAAATAAGTAAATAAATAATAGTAATTAAGTAAAGTAACACTTTTTAATATAAACATTCAAACTGCTTCATATCTGTCATGAACAACACTGAAGGAACGACTTGATGAAAAGCTGAAATCTGCTCATGTGTGTTAAACCACACACACACACACACACACACACACACACCTTACACCTTGACGCCCAGGCCGGCAGGGGTCAGCTGCTGGTTGTTGCGCTCGTTCAGGCCGTCCTCCCCCATCAGAGACGTGAGGTGCTGCAGACAGTCGGCGTGGCCCTGAGAGGCCGAGATGTGCAGCAGGTTGTTCCCGTCCTCGTCCCGGATCAGCTCCAGGTTGTCCGCCGCCAGGTGAGGCTGCAAGGGGGGAGGAGACAACATGAGGAGGGGGAGGAGGAGGAGGAGGGGGATCGATCACCTCTGATCAGAAAGTTTGATCACTCACCAGCAGGGAGATCTGTCCCTCTCTGACGATGTTGATGATGTTCTGGTTCTTCTTGGTCTCTTCGTCCATTTCTCCTCCTGGACCTCCTCCACTTCCTCCAAACCCCCTCGGCCCACCTCCTCCTCCTCCTCCTGGTCCTGGAGCCCAGGGTTTGGAGGAGTCCTGCCTGCCCGTGCTGCACCCCGGCAGGGGGAACATGAGCGCGGGGCCCCCTGGAGGCTCCACGCCCGGCCTCTGGCTCTGAGAGTCCGGGTAGACCCTCGCAGACAGCAGCTTATCTGCAAACAAATCACATCACCGTCATCATCGACGTCATGGCGGCGTGGAACGGCGTGAAAGGTTTATTTTCAGGTCGTACCTGCATCGGAGAAAGAGGAGAGAGAGGAGGAGCAGCTGAGGAGCCCCGAGGAGAGCAGCTCCGACTGGTAGCCTCCTCCGGCCGGGGAGCGGTGGAGGTGGTGGAGGTCCGGATCCATCGACTTGGACTTCCTCAGGTCGGACCACTTCACCGGAGAGAGAACGCAATACTACAGGAAAACACACGGAGGACAACTGCGTGACTTTTTCACCGTCAAACATCACCACATTTGAAGACAATTTAGCAGAAAACATCGATGCTTGGATCAGTTGTGGTGACCTGTCAAATCAAATCTTTCTAAAAATTATAATTTCATGTTTTCTTCCTGAGGGTCTGATGTGTTTTTCCTCTCTGTCCCCCGTAGACGGAGTCACAAATAAAAAAGACCTCGTCCTGAAGTGGTACCTGGGTCTGTGAGCTGCTACTGCCCAGGCTCAGGGGCTCGTTTTGGGGTAAAGCGGAGCTCTTCAGCCCCCCTCCCCTGGTCCTCTCCAGCGTGCCCCCGCCCAGGTTGCTCCCCGTCACCGTGCGCTTGTCGTGGGGGACTCGAGGCAGCGTGGACATCTGCTGACTGGACTTGATGTAAGGCACGTCCAGGATCTCGTCCATGTCCAGATCGTAGTGCTCCAGCTCCCCGAACAGAGCCTGGGGGTTGTTTCCTCCAACAACGCCGCCGCCCCCTTGCCGCCGAGGCCCTTCGCCTTCCCATCCGGCCCGTCGGAGGACGTGGAGGCGAATGGCGGCGGTTTGTCCGAGTCATCCTTGCTGCCCTCCGCTGGCTCGCCCTGATTCTGCACTTTACCGTCACAGTCCGAGTCGGGCGTCTCCGGCTGGTGTTTGAGAGGCGAGACTCTCTTCACCGGCCGAAACTTACTGTGGACCTCGGCGAGCCCGCTGGGTTTGATCCCCCCGCCGCCGTGAGAGGAAACGCCGCGACTCCAGTTGATGGCCGGAGCTGCAGGAGGAGACGGTGAGAGGTTAGAGTCAGAGTTTACTGCTGCAAGAAAAAACAAACAAACTTCACACTCACCTGGTCTCTCCTCGGCCGGGCCATCGCTCCTCCGGGACAACTCCGGGATGCTCTTCAGAGACGTCACAGAATACTGAAGACGGAGAGGAAAGAGAAAAAAGAGATAACTGAGAGAAAATTTCATCCAGCAGCTGAGCAGCTGTGCAGTTTATTAAGATGTTCGTTCACCGCGATGATTACACTAAAACAGACGATGGAAAACCTGCAGGAAGTCAGGAGGTCAGCTTTTCTTTCACAGAGCTGCTGACTGAAGTTTCTCTAATATTTCGTCTCTTGCTGATTTAAATTTAACAAACTGAACATCTGAAGCTTCATGAAGGATTTGCTGCAGGACTGTTGAACCTAATAAAGTGTGTGTAAAGTGTGTGTGTGATCCGACTGACCACTGAATCATCAGAGAAGTCGATCTCATCCAGGTCCAGGTATTCAGGAGCCTCCATCTTCACACCACATCATCGAGCTCACCGCCAGCTGCAGGCAGAAACACACACCTCGCATCAAAACAACAGGAAGACACTTTTTAAAGTTTTGGGGACAATTTGCATGAAAACATATAAATAATTCTCCTGTTAATTTGAGAGTATGATCGTGTTTTATTTCTGTAAAGACACTTTATTAACCACTAAAACAATAAAAGGTTTAGTTTGTAGCCTTTATGGTGCAGCATCATCTCCATAAATATAAAAACTTTACAGGCTTTTATTGTTGCGGCGATGTGATAAAACACAGGAAGTAGCTGCAGGAAACGTGCTGCTGCTGAAAAGTGTTTTTTTGTGAAGCTTTTTCTCTCCGAGATGACAAACTGCTGCTGTGTGAATAAAGAGGAAACTGTGGAAAAAACAAATGTGACTCTATTTTAAGGAGGATTTTTCACTGAGCAGCGAACAACAAAGGCTGAAAAATTAAAATCCTCTTCTGCTCAGTGGATACTGAACGCTTTAAAGCTCAAAAGGCCTGAGCTGTTGTGATCAAAGGCCGCAAACAGCAGGATAATCAGGACTGATCGGAGAGAGCGGCGTGACTCGAAATCCTGAACGAACACGAGAGAAATGTGAAGAAGAGAAAAACTCAGTCACACTCACTGACTCTTTAAAAGTCAAATTTAAAGGATGATAGAGGATAATTAAAGGATGTCGTGTTTATGTTTCTATTTCAGCCTCAATAATCCATAATTACTCCGTCTGAGATCAATATTAGTTTTAATATTAGACGTTTAATCTGCAGCAGGTCTGATCAGGCTCTCCTGCTTCTTTTCACTGTTTTTATATTCATTTGGATCCTGAGAAGAAACCAGCTCACGTCATCAGGAGGCGAAAACGACAACGAGATCCAGATGTTTTGTTTTTTTTTTTTAGTTACTTTGGTTCGTTTCCCTGAAACAAACCTGATCTCAGATCTGTCCCAACGTTCAAAACTCAAACACGTTAAATCCTCTCAGTTCATTTCTTAATAAATAAAACCAACGCTGAATTACTTTCTTCTAATCCTCAGAAATTTTACATCAAAATTGTCTTTTTCTTCCACTTAGAGGTCAAAGGTCAGCTGTGCTTGCTTCCCCTGCAGAGATCAATGAAGGATCCTGGCGTTTAAACAGGAAGTTATCAAAATAAAAGCCACCCTGCTGTTGTTTGAGGTGTTCATTTTTCAGGATGTTTTTTAAAGAGTTTCATGTTTAAATTGGGAAAAAAGTTTTTGAAGTTGCTCTCTTGGTAACAGGAAGTTCAGAAAGCAGCAAACTGAGGAGTCGAGCTGTTTTCAGACCGTGTGGGAGAGACCGCAGAACTAAACCGGTCAAAATAAAAAAACCTCTGATTGCAGCTTTGAGAAACAGTCAAGCCGAACATCCTTGATAACAACAGTTTGAGCCCGAAAACCGACATCCAAAATAAGGCTGGAGGAAAGAAAGAAAAAGAAAAAAAAGGAGGAGGAGGTTTTGCTTTCTGTGTTTATGTGAACAGCTGACGAGTCCAAATCCTTCCAGGCAGCGAAAACAATCGAAATGTTGTTCTGGAGCGAAGTCAAAGAACAAGCTCAGGGAAAGTTTCTGAGAGAGATTCGACGAAACTTTCAGTTCAAATCAGATCAATGAGACCCGAACTTTCTCAGAGGTCAGCTGAGCCGCGTCAAAGGAGAGGAAAATAAAAATAATAATAATAAAAATTCATTCAACAGCACAGAAACGTAAAAAAGGAGTGAAAAGTCGTTTTTTTAGAAGCAGTAAGTGAACGCAGCATCTCTAGACAAGATAAAAAACAAGATGAAACTCATGTTCATCTTTTTTATCTCATTCTGGTGTAAAAGGTGTAAAAACACGTCTTCATTTTTGTGATATTTGTCTCAGATGAGCAGATTTCACTTTACAACAATAAAAAACTGTCTTTGTTTGTTGATTGTCCACAAACTTCCCTTTCAGCAGTTTTCAGTGACCGTTTCTTTGTTTTAGATCTTTTTATTTTGTCAATGAAAAACTTTGTAATGATCAATTCTGTGGATTAATCAGAGTAACGGGGAAAGTTTTAGGAAAGTTTGTGGAAAGGAAAACTCTTTTGGGGCTTTTATTGTTGCGGTGATGTGATTAGCAGGAATAAAAACAGGAAGAAGCTGCAGGAAAAATGTTTTCTGTGTTTTCACCTCCTGAAGAGAAAAGACAGAAATTTCAAATATCTCAAAAACTTGGAGAAATAAAACTCAAACTATCAGCAGGAAAAGAAAAACACTCGTACAGATCACAAACACCAGTGAAGGCATCATAAAGAGGATTTTTCTTTGAATCTGCTGCACATTTCTACATTTTAAAACGAGATTTCTTTGAATGTTTTTGTCTAAATGAGCTGAACTCTGCAGGAAGTCATCGAAGACGTCAGCAGTGAGACCTCAGCTCTGTTTTCTAATAAAGACAGAGACGCGAGAGATAAAAACTTGTGTCAGACAGAATAAAAGCTTCTCTCTCGTCTGTAACGTCACCGTCAGCCCGGCCTGATTACAGACGTTAAGACCTGCAGACTGGACGGAGGCCAGTTCAAATCTCATCAGCGTCTGTCCGGTTCACTCGTTCGTTCATCCGTCACACCGATTTCTGAGTAAAACTGACATTAACGTCCAATTTTAGACCAAACAGGTCAAATTTCTTCAGTTTGTTTAGTTAGAGGGGCTTTTATTTTGAAGGTAAACAGGGGTCAAGTTGTTTTATTTGTTAAATTTTCAAAACAAAATGACCATTATGACTGTTATTTTAATTTCTTTTAGTTTCTGTACATGAAACATTACATTTAACAGAAGACGAGTGCAGGTGTGTCAGTAAATGTCACATATGTCATAAAGATCAGTTTCTTTATGTAATCTGACTTTTATTGAATTTGGATGATTTCTAATCTGTCTCATTTTAAGTCTGTCTGTATGTTTGAACGGTTCACGATAAATAAAGTTAATTATTTACATCATCTTTAAACTAAACTGTGTTTTATTCAAATTTTAAAGCCAAATGTGTTTAAAAACAAACTACATGAAAGACTGAAGTTTTTAGTGGGATTAAATCCTCTACATTAAACATTAAACAGTTAAATCACTTTATATTTGTTATTTCCTGATATAAACCAACACAGAGTCAAATATTCTGATCAGTATTATCACACTGATTTGAACTATATGACTTATATCTGCTAAAATGAAGATTATAAACACATTAATGATGCTTCATTAGCAGCCAGTCACTTTAAACTTTATAAATGATATTTGTAATGATATAAAATCATTATTCTCGGTGTAATACAGTGAAATTCACATCTGTTTTCTTACGAGACTGTAAATTAAAGTGTGAATTAAAGTTGTTTTTCTTACATCTGCCTCTGTTTCTCTTTGCTGTTGTAAAACTGCAAACTTCCTCAATGAGGGATTAAAACACTTTCTGATATTATATATGAGTGTGTGTGATCATATATTAATATAATATCATTAAATACTGTTGTGATCAGTGTGAAGTGAATAAACACAATATAAACATTAAACTTCCATTATTATCGTGTCTGAACTGAAATAATGAGATTTTATTACAATATCTTACTTTATGTGTTATTTGAATAATAAAAAGTGAAAGTCAGTGTGTCTCCTGTTAATCTGCATTTTCGGTTTTTAAGGTTAGATCATCTTTAATAATCCCTCAGAGGGAAACCTGCAGTGTTTCAGCAGAAAAAGAAAACAAATAAAAACAAGAAGAAGAAGAAAAAGAAAATGTAAAAAACAACTTGTATGTTTCATGGATGTGAACATCTCCACAGTGAGGACATGCATGTGGAGGATTTTTCATTTTCAGAGCTTCCTGCAGACAGAAACACGCGACAGCTGCTTTTCTCTGATCGATAATCGATAAAATACAACAAACAGCTGATCGGTATCAATCAGAGGTTTGATCCTTCCTGCAGCAGCAGCAGCATCCACAGAGGCCAAAGCAGCAGAGCTAACGGACTAGCCGGCCGAGCTGATGGAAAAAACCCAGCGGAGTCCTGCAGAGACCAGCAGAGACCAGCACGGGCCAGACCTGCACCGGGGGTCGGAGTCTTACCGAGGAGAGGCCCGGGGGGACAGCGGGGCCCGGGGAGCGGATCAGAGGCCCGGGTCGGATCTGAGGCCCGGGTCGGATCAGAGGCCCGGGTCGGATCAGAGGCCCGGGTCGGATCTGAGGCCCGGGTCGGATCCTGGTCCAGATGTTTTCTTCGCTCCTCAGAAGCAACAAAGACTGTGACATATGGGAGCAAAGAGGGGCCGCGCAGACAGGAGGGCTCACTCCGCTGACTTTCCTGAACACCGCAGCCCTGTGGCCGAGAGGAGGAACTACAATTTCACACTTTCACTGTAAATGAGCTTCAAAAGTGTGTAAAGATTACTAAATAATATATATTTATATTTATACTCCTCTTTAAATCCACTGGAGCTGTAAATGATATATTATCATTTTAAATACACATTTTTTTACACATAAAATATAATAATGTAAATATCATCCCTCAAACTCACATCTGTGCACACTGTTTATACTTATAATACCTTTAATACTGTATATATTTTATTTATTGTACGCACAGGGTAAACTTTATGCACTTTATTTACTGTATTTACGATCTATACTTTATATACTGTATATAATGTGTAACTACTCTGTATATGCTTCATATACTCTGAATACTTTATAAACTGTATTTACTGAATAAACTGTTCTTTTTATATTTACATACTGTATATACTCTGTGTACTGTATATATTTCTCGAAAAATTCCTAAAGTAACTTTTTATTTTGCTGAAGTGCACAATGTGAAACCTCCATGAATTGAAATTAGCATAATAAACAAACATATTATTGGTGTATAACTTAACGTAGATGAGGAATAATACATTTTATCACAATGATCAATAAATCACATCTGAGTTTCTTAAAAAAATACTTTTAATTTTCATTCAGCATGAACGATGTTGTTTGGTTTATGAATATTTATAATGTCACACTTTAATGAGTTTGTTTTGATCACAATTGTGTTCAACATGATTTATTTCAGCTGTTTTAAAAGTGAAGCTGCAGCGTGTCACTGTGCAACACTCAGAGATTTTATTCTTAGCACCTGGTGAGTCATCTGTACAATAGGCGATCTTTGACGGAAAAGGAAGTGAAGCGGTTACCTTCAAAATAAAAACTACAAAAAACTTTATTTCTCATGACAAAATAAATTTACTCTGTTTATCAATAGATTATAATGTTTTACTTAATATGAAATAATGATTTATTTATTTTGGGCTGTTAACATCTGACCAGGATCTAAAAATAAACCAAAACTTTTTATCATTTCTGTTTTTTTTCTGAGATTTTTTTAATATGTCAAAACTTTTATATGTCAAATTTTTCTTTTTTTTACCTCCTCTAAACTACAGAATAAAATAACAGCAAGAAAATAATTTAATAGCGTACTACTACTACATAATAATAATAATAATAATAGTTAGTAATAAAGTTTATTTTTTCCAGGTGTTTTTAGTAGCTGTAGCAAATTTAAATATTTCTTACAGTGTGAGCAACTTTAATTTAAATTTGAATAGTAAATATAACAAAAAATAAACAGTAAAATGTTTTTGTTATCTGCTGTGTTTTATTGATGTTTTATTGATTTTTTTTCATATGTTCATGTTAACATCACACTGAGCAGACTCAGACATCTGACATCATTTCTTCAGTTACATAACTTTCAGTCTGTCAGGGAGGAGAACAGGAGGTTTTTTGTGTTTTTCACCACAGAGGGTCTAAAAATAAAAGTCCTCTGTGTTTGGAGTAATAACAGCCTCTGACCTCATTTTAACCTCAGCAGCGCCACCTAGTGTCTCAATCTGATTCAGACACAGAGAGGAGAGCTGGGACTTTTTAAAATCAGAGATATTTTATAAAATATATTAATAAACCAACTTATTATCCTGTTTAACTTCAGATAAACCACAAAGATCTGAGAAGCTTCCTGTTCTGTTGCAGGTCAGATTGAAAGTTTGAAAATATAGAAAAGTATTCTTCAGTATAAATGTACACTGCTCAAAAAAATAAAGGGAACACTAAAATAAAATAACACATCCTAGATCTGAATGAATGAAATATTCTTATTAAATACTTTGTTCTTTACAAGTTGAATGTGCTACAACAAAATTGTCACACAAAAATTGATCAAATTAAAGTCATTATCATTATTAAATACAAAACCCTATGACTGATTTTCTATTTGAGTCTATTTGAACTCCTCCAGAGAAGAAGAGGCGTCTAATCTCTCATTTATCAACATAACTTTGTGTAAAAAAGGGTCAGTCCAACCTGCCAAAGCATATGCATTTAATAATGTAGGAAAAAATGCCACCCACACCATTACGACCCACTGCCAAAACTACTGTCAGGCAGCACCCTAATATATCTGTGTTTTTCTAATGTACATATTAATAAGTGTTTGAATGTGTATTTTTTAATATAAAAAACTGTATTATGTTACCAGACACAGCAAACTCTGAATGAAACCATGATCTTTACAGGTGAATTACACCAATGAAGTATTATCAGGATTTCTTGTTTTTTTGACAACTTCTGATTGATTAAAAGTGTGATTTAGACTTGGATGTGTTATATATAATCATTTTTTTGAGCTTTTAAAAGTGTATTCTGTGGCCTTAAAAACCTGATGTTTATGATCCCTTATTAAATACAAAACCCTATGGTTTTCTATTTGAGTCATTTGAACAGAAGAAGAGGCGTTAATCTATCTCTCATTTATCAACATAACTTTGAAAAAAGTTATAATGTAGGAAAGAATGTTACTAAAACTGAATATATCTGTGTTTTTCTAATGTATATTAATAAAAGTGTTTGAATGTGTATTTCATATAAAAAACAGTGTATTTTCAGAAACCATGATCTTTACATTAAAATGAAGTATTATCTTTCTTGTTTTTTTGAACTTCTGATATTAAACATTTTGACCCTGGTATTATTGATTATCTCTGACAAATGAACTGACAGGAACATTAAACTAACATATCATTCATTAATGTCTTCCTTCTCCAACTTCTTTACTCTATTTTAAAATTATACAGACTGTGAAGTTACTGTGGTTTTATTCTTTACACTCGACATGTTTTTCACATCTTTCCTTCAGTTAGATGGATCCTTTCTCTTTCTTTCAGTTGCACGTTTCCACAGAAGAATATGCACATTGTTTTTGATGCTTTGCTGATGAAAGTCCTGCAGTTTCTTAAAAATCCTGCAACTGTAGAATCATCTAAGAAAAATATTAGAAACTGAACATTTTAAAGGAAACAGACTCAGAAATGTCACATTAAAGGTTGGTACAGTAAAATTACTCTGTGAAAGTAAATATAAATGTTTTAGTGATGAAAAATAAAGAAAAACTGTTGTTTGAAAGCAGAAATTCTGCTGTTTTAATCTGTTTGCAAAAGAACTTAAAATCATAAACATAAAAACATTTATTTACAATGAAAATTAAAGGAAGAAGACAAACATCTCACAATATTTCTCATAAAATATTTAAAAAACACTAAATATCAAAACAAACGTACAACAGAGATCAATGATCTGAATGAGTTTCACATTTGAAGATAAACGTGGTAAATCCTCCTCCTTCTTCTTCATCTTTTTCATGTGAAGTTTCCATCGGCTGCTGTTGGTCCTCACACACAGACTGAATATATTTCCTGGAGGCTCATCTCTTCTTTGTTCCTTTTCTGGATTTTCTCTTCTCTTTTTGCACTTTGACTTCTTCCACACGCCTCCTCTTCTGATCCACAGTGGGCTCTTCTGTCTGATCACGTTTTCGTTTGTCTCGTCTATGAACTATGTCGACCTTCTGTTGTACTTCCTGACTCTCAGCTCCTCTCTGTGGGAGAAACCTGAACAATCCCTCTGTCTGCTCTCCAGTGTTTTGGATTGTTGACTGTTGAACTGTC
>JAKKUS010000438.1:0-25128 GCA_023238725.1 Scortum barcoo
GCACCGACATGTGGAGGAGGTCGGACAGACTGGAGTGGGGAGGAGGACACGTTTAGAGCGAGAGGCTGGTTTAGTGTGTTGGCGTGTGTGAACGGCGTGTTGGCGTATTAACCTGACTGAAGGGATGTTGTTGGCGTGTGTCAGCGTGCTCTCGATCTCCCGCTGCGACAGGAACATGTTGAGGTCTCCGTTCTCCATGTACTCCGTCACCATGCACAGCGGGTCGGACGACACGCACACGCACAGCAGCCGGATGATGTTCGGGTCGTTCAGACGGGACATGATCTTTATTTCCTTCAGGAAGTCGTTCCTGAGGGACACACAGACGGACAGACAGATGGAGGGACATTTTTTTATTTTAAGATGCTTGTTTTTCCTTAAAATATTCAAATAAAATTCATTCACAGTACACTAAAGTTACCAGCGTGATTTAAAAGAAGACTTTTGCAGGTTTCCTTCATAAAACTGTACAAATGAAGTTTATAATATAGCAGCCAACAGTTTTTTCTTTAATTCTATTTTATTATCTTTAGTCATATATTTTATATATATAATATATATAATAATAAAACTATACTCATCCTATACTGAGTGTATTCATGTAGGCGTCGTGAGACACATATTTGGATGTTTGAGACATCACAGTTAACGAGCATCAACTTTAAAACAGATCAAAATGGATCATAACATCAGTCTGTTTGTGTACCTGGCTTGGCTCGTAGCGTCGGCTCTCAGCTGTTTAACAGCCACCAGCACTGAGTGACCATCTCTGTCAGGGAGGGGCGACCCCTCCCCAAGGAATTCTGGGAGTCCCTCTGCCTCACACAGGTGGACCTGCAGGAGACGGGGGGGTTCTGACTTTAACGTGGAAGCTAACAATAAGAGTTTCCTGTACATAGAAAATTATTTGTGACGATGCATTTTAATACATTTCTCTAAAAAAAATCCAAACTTTCAAGGTTTTCCAGGCTCGCCGACTCTCTGTAGCCCCGCCCCCTCCCGCTCACCTCCCCAAACTGCCCCTCCCCCAGCTTCTCCCTGAAGATCAGCTGCTGGCGCGGGAACTCTGCGGCGGAGATGTCCTTCCTGGTGAGCGAGTCCACGGTGAGGGCGGGGACGGCGTACATGTTGCTGCCGGTGACGCCCTGCAACCGCACGATGTCCGTCTCGGCGTAGTGTGGGGCGTTGCTATGGAAACACTGATGCGGGGTGCACTGGGTGATGTCGGGCTCGGCGTATCCTCCTCCACACGCTGATGGAGAGAGAAGAGGAGGTGTTTGTTTAATCAGCCTTTCTTCAGTGTGACTAAATGATAACGTGTGAACTATCATAAAAAAGGTTTTAGATGAAAACAAAATAAAAACAAAAAGTATTTCTGGGAGAAAACGTTTGCTGCCACATCATCTGAGTGTGCACCACAATTTTGGAAACATGAAATGAAAGTCTGTGACTCAAAATAACATGTAATCCCACAAATCTGCAGCTCTCTTTGTCATTATAGAAGTTAAAAATATCAGCAGGAGCTCTGACGTTTAAAAGGAAAGAAGAGAAAAAGATCAGATCGTTTTATATCAGACAATGTTTTTTTTTTGGGTTGTTATTATGATGAGCGGGACATTTTACAGAGTTTTTTAAAAGGACCTCAAACATATCTTTGACATTTTTGTACTGCTAACTATCGACCAACACACAAACACACAGATACCAAAACGATGCGCTGATAATGAAGTGTGATGAAATAATCAGTGTGGCTGTAATAACAGCTCATTAACTCATTATTGTGAGTAAACTACTGTTATCCTGAGATAATGTTCTCATTAACTTGAGTTTTCTTTGGATAAACACTGTTCAAATTTAGATTTTCGTTTCATTTTGTGACTTCAGCCCTCAGACATATTTGATTTTGAGCCTCAATTTCAGTTTCCAAATGTCAGTGAAGAACTTGATGTTTTAACATGCAAAAAAAGTAAAAAGGTAAAGAAAAAAGTAAAAGTAAAGTATGCATGCTCAGGAATAAAAAAAGTGTCTCCGTCTTGGCTGCTGTTTCCAACAGATGTTTAAATGTCTGCAGTCACACCTTTCAGCTCTTACCACGCAGCCAGCCTGACGTCATGTGACAGGAAGTCAGCAGGAGGAGGTCATAGAGAGGATTACCGAGGAGGAGAGCTGGAGGGAGAGGAGGAGGAAACACAGAGAGAGAGCGAGAGAGGCTGGGAGGTAAAAGACAGAAAAACTACAGCATCATCAGGAAGAAGTACTGAAGAAAAAGGAGAAAGAGAGAGAGAAAGGCAGAGAAACATTCAACAGCTGTTTAAGAAAGATGGAGGTATTTGACAGGAGTTGTAGATTTTTTTGTAGATTTGTTTCATTGAGGATCAGGAGCATTTTTAAGACTTTAGGTTTGCTTCCACTCGTGTTTATGTTTCCGTAGATGAGGTAGGTCTTCGTTAACGATCATGAACGAGACAGTAATCTGTGTTTCTGCTCACCTGAGGCCTCGGCGCTCTGTGAAAGCTCCGGCAGCTTGTTTCTCAGCACCGCCGGGTTTTGGTACTGAGGGTCCAACAGGAAAACTCTCTCATAGTGAGGGTCAGTGTTGGCTGAGGAGAAGAAGAAATATTAAGTTTGAGTGACTTTCTCTGTACAAAGCTCTGTTTCTGATCAGAGTTTATTCATAACAACATATGGAAGCAGAAAACAGCCGTGCTCTCAATTATTATTTTTAATGTCGTTATCTTGAGATATCAGATCTGTTTTTCTGGTGATAACTGGATAAATGTGTTGAACTCCAAAATGAGTGTGTGGTTCATTTGAGCACAGCTGATTTCAACCTTCAAGATCACTGTGATGACTGTCAGGGAGGATCCATAACTGATCAATAATTAAGGCCTAAATGTGGAGTTTGCTTTGCTGCAGTTTCTTCATTGGAGCAGACAATCTGGTTTTATAGTCTCCAAAGATGAGAGGTTGACCCATCTCTCTGCTTCAGCCAGCAGCTGCTCAAATAAAGCCGTTATATATATTATATAGAAATAATGAAGACATTATTAAGCTCATCCACTGTACATAATGACCCCCACAGCATCTCCACAGAGCCTACAGACACCTGCTGATGGAGACTAACTGGAGATAAACACACAAACATCACAAAGGAACAAGAGGAAACACACTCTGATTTCTAAAGATAATAGCTTCATTATCTCGAGATAACAGAGTTAATTGTGAGAGATTTTTTATTTTTTATTTAGAGGAAAAATCATCTCTATGAATCCAGTCGTGGTTCTCAGACTCTTTTAACCTTTTCCAGTGCGACACACAAACTACCTGTACAAACTGTCTGTCTACCTGTGGGGGCGTGGCCAGAGCGGGGGGGCACCGGGGGGGTCTGGAGGATGATGGTGTCGCTGCAGGACGACAGCCGAACCGTCATCTCCGCATCGAGGATCCGACGGGGAGCCTGCAGGAGGAGAGAGGAGAGAGGAGAACACCGAACGTTAAATTTACAGACAGTCGATCCGTCAGACTCCCAGTTTCCTTTGTCTCTTCATCTTTTATCTGCTCACCTTCTCCAGCACCTTGCAGACGTACTGACACCACAGGATGAGGAAGATGATGATGACCAACAGCAGGATGATGGTCACCAGGCAGCCAATCAGAATGGGCGTGTTGACGTCGTCAGGCGGATCACTGGGTGATGGACTCGCTGACGTGGGGACTGACAGAGGTCAGAGGTCGAGTTCAGGTAACGTTGAGTTCATGTGTTAAAGGTTTAATGATGTTTTTAAATCTTAAATATATTCATGAGGTCAAAGGTCATACCTGTATTTGGTGTGGTTGTCATGGTGCTCTCCTCGGTGGCTGGCGGTGACGTCTCCTGGGTCGGGAGTACTGTGTCCTCTGAGGGACAAATTAACTAATTATTCGTCTGTTTTGGAAGAAATCTGAATGTGTGTGTGTTACTGTATATTTCTGTGTGTGTTACCCGACTGAAATGAGACCTCGCTGAACATCATCCAGATGTCGGCGAAGTAAAAGCGGCAGCGAAGGGACTTGGCGGTGCGGCGGTTCAGCGGCACGGTGACGTAGCGGGCGCTCGGGTTCCTGTCGTCCAGCACAGTCTTGAACGCCACAGACTCCGCCTCCCAGCTGGCGAAGAGGTTGGGCTTAAACCAACAGGAAACGGAGGAGAAGATCTTCACGCCGCGGGAGAACATGTTGTTACTGTGAACCTGGGCGAGGGACGGAGGAGAGGATAGGATCAAAAACAGGAGAACAAAATATAAAAGTATTTATTTTTCCTTAATGCTTAAAGAATGATTTCCAATGCATTGATTTTAAAATATTAGTAACGCTCCTGTAACCCTGCATCACTTTCTTCAGCCAAACACAGAACTTTTTTCACAGATGGTTTAAATTCAGTCTTTCTAAAAAGCTGAAACATGGTTGGTTGAGTTCTCTGTCCATTTTTCAAATAACTGAGTACTTACAGATCTGAATATTTATATATAGTTAAAACTATATAAAAAGACATATGATGGAAGAGAAATTTAGATTTTTGTTCTCAAGATGTCTGATATCCTGTAGAAAATATATTCTTTAAATATACACACATACAAAGTAAAATAAAAAAATTACATATTAAATGGTTAGATAATAAAAATAGAAATAAAAACAAAGGGATGTACAAGGGAGATAATTACAGACCACAGCTTTAGAGATTTAACTTTTACTACTCTTTAGTTTATTGGTTCACGAATGTATGAATGTATGAATGTATGTATGTATGTATGATAAAAGTGAAACACAGAAGGGAAATGTCAACACATGAGGTGTGTGTGATTTTGGAGAGGTTTCTGTGGATTCACTTCCACTAATTAAAGCATCTGAATTATCCAAAAACACTGAGCTGCACAATGAAATGTTGATCTGCACCAAGCATTTTCTCCATCAGTGTTTCACATTACTGCACTTTTATAAATACTCATGAAGTGTCTGATCAGAACAGGCTCATTTTTTGGCCTCTTCCTTCTATTTTTCTTAATTAATTTCGATTTAATTTGCTCTAAATACATAAAGATGAGCTGCGTTATAAAGCGAGCGGCGCTGAAAACCTTCATGGAGGTGAAGTTTCTCTGCCTGTCGAAGATGAACTCCATCTCCACGTATCCCTGAGTTCCCAGCGAGCCGTTCCTCCAGCCCAGGTAGTCGTAGCCTGGCCACACGTGGTACTGACGCGTCAGCAGGAAGTCGTCCATGCCGACCACACGCCGTCTGTCAGCTGACCCATCCCGCCAAACAGCCTCCTATTGGACGAGACAGCTGTCAGTCAACCAGCAGAGAGCAGGAGTGTGTGTGTGTGTGTGTGAGAGAGACTCGCCTCCTCTGGTGTGATCCGTCATACGTGGAGTCGTTGAGGTTGGCAACGGGATAACCGGGCAGCATCATGAGCTGACCCTCGGGGGCGCTGTAGGAGATCAGACCGTCTACAGGGGGGGAGAGGACGATTAGAGGGGGAGTTTTTCATCGTTCATCGAGTCCAGAAAAGAGGAAACATCAGTGTGCATCTCCATCCTCCGTCTTTAAATCAACAGTATTCACCTATTATTATATTTTATTATCATTATATTACAAAGAAGAAGTTAGGCTTGGTACTAAGAGGGAAAACCTTCATCTCCCTGAGGCTGAAATGTTCTTTACACCTGATAGTTCGCAATTATTGAACAAAATAAACAACACATTTATAGTTTAACTATTCTCACAGCTTCACAGGTGGTTTACTGACTGCAGGTAGCAGGAGAAACACACAGATGAGACTTTAAGACGAACACTGACAAAGAACAAAAGACGGGGCTGATATATATTTGTAGTGTCTGATGGGGAGGAGGAGGCAGGTGAGGAGACTAACGAGGGAACAGGTAATCAAACGAGGACAGGAAGTAAAGAGAGGAGAGGTAAGTATACAAAATAAAACAGGAAGTGTGTAACTAAACTGAAAACAAACACTGAACACAAGGAGGAAGAAACACAACTCCTTTTTTATATATAACTTAGATAAATCTCCTCGATGTGCATTTTGTTGTGTTTAAACTGATTCAGTCCAAACCGTAATGCTGCTGGTAAAAAAAAAAAAAAAACATGTTGGCGTGATTTAGTTTTATTGCACAACAGATTAAAAATGGTTGTACGATCTCCGTCAGGCTTCATGTTGACATTTTAGAGCGAGGACGTTTCTGAGGAGTTTACTCGAGTCCGAGGAAGAGTAAACATTTCTGAGAAGTGATAAAAGTAGAAATCCGACTTGAATCAACACACACTTTTTTTTTAATGGTGGGAGTGTGTTTTTTATTGCGTCCTACCCTCCCACGGGCCGTGCAGCCGTACACTTTCACTCCACAGCGGTCAGGTCACTCGCATGCAGACGGTGGTCGACAGCTTGGTGACCGGGATCAGCCGGACGAAGCGTGTGATGATCGGAGGGTGAAGGTCGTTGATGACGGAGGTGTAGGCGTTTTTGTTGCCCTCCATCACCTGGAAACAAACAACCAGAAAACAAACCATTGAGAGGGAAATGACTTCCTTCAGTGTTTAAAAAAATCCACCTACATCCTCCGTTACTAAGATTATTTTTCAAGGTCGTTCACATATGTATGTAAAAGAAGTACAGATTTCTACTTGAGTAATCTCACAAAGTACAAATACTCAGTTATAAGTAAAAGCCCTGCATTCAAAATATTACAAAATATGTAAGCATTAAAAATATACATCAAAAAGGAAAGAGCTCCTGATGCAGGACGACTCATTTAATAACAATAATAGAATATGATTTATAATAAAATCATGTCATTTATAATTATTTTTGTATTATTGTACTGCAGCTGGAAAATGTGGAGCTAACTTTTAACTTAACACACTGCCAGGTAATGTAATCTGTAGCTGATAATATTTTGTATTTATAAGATGATGAAGACTGTAACTGAAGCTTTAGAACAAATGTAGTGAAGTAAAAAGTACAATAATGCCCTCTGAAATGTGGTGAAGCAGAAGAGTACTTTAAGTAACATAAAAAAGAAAAAAATACTCATGTACAAGTTTCTCAAAATTGTGCTTAGTTACTATACTTAAGTAAATGTACTTAGTTACTTTCCACCACTGCATGCTGTGCTGTTATTTTACAGCTCATGTATTAAAGTGTGATAGTTTTAATCCAAACAAACTGCAGAAACTTAATGGCTGCAAAATTATTTAGTTTAAAACCTGACTTCAGTAAAATGTTTGTTTGTCTTATGTCTTATAATCAAAAAAAAGATTTACTGATTTATGTATTATTCTGTCTGGTCTTCATGTTGTAAAATAATCTAGAGAATCAATTTAACTCGTCTTTGTCTTGATGTAAACACGTCCCTGCTCGCTGACATCATCACTGTTTGCTGATTTGTTGGCTGAACAGCTGCAGGAGCCGGTGTGGACGTTTTTCAACGCTGTGTAATAAAAAAGTACCTTTAGATAAATTTGGTCTATTTCAAACAGCAAAAATGTGCAATGTGCAGTGTTAGTGGGAAATTCCCAGTTTCAATATGAGGGAGGAAACTGCCCCGTCTACCATATAAAAACATGACCTGTTTCAGTTTTGTCCTAACTGTGTTGCTGTAGCTGTTGGAGACCTCGAGGGCCAACAGGAAGCTGGTGAATAAATGTCATTTCCTGTGGTTCAACTGTGAATGACCAGAAGCGCCTCACAGTGAAAACAATATCCGTTTCTTTCCTCTCTCCCGTTCGCTCCATCATTTTTCCGCTCCACATTTCGCTCAGTCGGTCTTCCTGCCTCTAAAATATTTGGGTCACTCACCGGGTTACCCAGCCGGTTCCTCCACGACTTCCACAGCAGGCCGTCCCTGCTGTAGTTGAGGCGGTAAGCTCGGGCGTACTCGTTCCCAGAGTTCCTGGCGTATCGTCCCTGAGTGCCGACCACCGTCAGGAAGGTCAGCCTGCCCAGATCAACCTTAAAAACATCAACAGGTCTCCGTCACGTCACGAGAAAGATCAGAAACACAGAGGCCGCCTGTTCGTTCATCTAAACATGCTAATGTGACTCTTTAGTGTGTTAACAAAGTGTAATCACGCCATCCTTAAACTCACAGACTATTTTCTGTTTGCAATTTGCAATTATAATTATTGATGCATTATTTTGCATTAGAAATGTTGCAGCTGAAACTTTAAAACTTTACACACTGCCAGGTAGGACAATACTATATTTTGTATCAATAAACTGAAGAAACTAGTAATTAAAGCTTCAAAATAGACATAGTGAAGTTTTCTCAAAATTTTATTTCCAACTCTGCATGCTGTACATTTTATTTCTGCAGCATGTATTAAAGTGAGATCATTGACTTTTTTTATCCAAACGAACTGCAGAAACTCAACAAGGATCAACTGACCTGAACTCAGCTAATAAACTTTAAAGTTTAAAACCTGACTTCAATAATCCTGACTTCAAACTTAATAATAAATGATAACTGATAAAAAATCTATCAAAAGCAGGTTGAGGTTAACTTGATATTTTCTTGTGATAGTTAGCTGGTCATTGTTAATTCAACACACAATACAACCAGATTTTTTAAAATTATAACTTCTATGTATCGCTGGTCATATTGTAACGTATCAATCTAACTTACTCCAAGAGATTAAACTAGGGAAATATAAACACAAAATGTGTCTATCTTTATCTAGACAATTGATCCATTCATGCTTCTTACACTCTTGTGCACACTTAAACATCTTTATTGGCTTAAACATATGAATAAATCCGCCATCGTGCGTCATTTTCTCCTCACACTTCACCTCTGATTTCACCCTCTGACATCCCTCTGTACATGATGTTTGTTTCACTGAGTGGACACAAACCTGCAGGTACTGACTGTCTGAAGGCTCCAGCTGACCTTCAGGACACCAGGCGCCGTCTCCTTCCTCACGGTTCAACCTGAAAACACACGCAAAGTTAAAACAGAGTGTGTGAACATCCCGGGATAATAATGATATGATAATGATAATTGATAATGTTGATCAAAAGCTCAAATCTGTTAACCAAAGTCTGATTTCCTGCATCACAATCTGAATAAATAAAAAGAAATATGTCAATAAAATGTGTTATTATTACTTATTACAGTGATTTAATTTCATTTAAAATGATGTCCCTACCTATTTTCTACAGATTTATAGTGTAAACAGTAAAAATCAAATAAGAAAAATAAAGCCAACAAGTATTTATATCTTTATATATCAATCACATCGCTCTTTAAGTCTCACTCACCTGGCGTACTGTGGTCCTGTGGTCTCGTACCATTGGCTCGATGCTGTGATGTCATCGTCTTTAATCCGTCCATCCTCCATGCCCAGGGCATAGCGGCAGTGTGCTGGGAACACACACACAAACAAATAAAAAAAATCACAATCCAACATTCAAAATGACCAACTTTACTGTGTGTGTCTGTTCTTGTACTTCTAACTTTGTGGGGACAAATAATTCAGTTTATTCAGTCTGGCTGTGGCTGTGTAAGGGTTTAATTTGCTTTATAGAGCTAAATAAAACAAAGTTAGGGTCAGAGGGCTCACAAGAATAGCAGTACAAATGTGTGTGTTTGTGTGTGTGGGCACATATTAATCATGTTGTGGACAAAAATTTGTTTACACAGTCACATTGTGGGGACTTGCCTCCCTTTTGGGGACAAAATGCAAGTCCCCATAATGTAAATCATTAAATTTTAGAGTGAAGACTTGGCTTAAGGTCACAGTAAGAGTGAGGTCAGGCTAAGACTCCAGGAAATGAATTTAAATCAAAATAATGTCCTACAAGTCATGGAAACATGACTGTGTGTGTGTACCGGGGTCGATCTGTCCGAAGGCTGCTGTGGCTTGAAGGATCAGCAGCAGGAAGAGGTGCATGATGGTCCGCCGATCACACCAACACACACGCTACATCTCTAAGAAAGACGGAAAGAGAGAGAGACTCAGAGGAGAGTAGACATGTAACAGTACATTTATCCAAACCAACGATCTTCAGTTCGGTACCAAACAACTCCAACCACAAATCAATTTGTATCCAAAGCCGTACACGACATTGTGCAACTGCAGTCGGGTATGTAGCTTGTAGCACATCCAACATGCTTACTCATTTAAAACGGCATCAACCGAATGTAAACATCAATGCTAAAAGGAAAACAAATACTTCCCCGTGTATATTGTTCCCATGTTTTTTTTTAATACTTCCTCTTTTTTAAATTGTACATTTTCCTATCTCTTATATCTTTATTATTTATTATTTCTGAGTGAATATCTTATCTTAAAAAAGCAAGCACAGTACCGATAAAGTACCAAAATATGACTCCAAAACCAAGGTTTTTTTTTGTTACACCGAAGAAAAAACTCAAACTCTTTAAACACCTTAAATCCAGCCCCTCAGACACTGATTTCAAACAGCAAAGCAAAGCAGAGGAAACCAAATGATGACACAACGTTAAGAAAACTAAAAGCCAAAGTAGATCAGCCTGTTTTCTGACTGTGGAAAGAGCCGATGAAGAGTCAGATTATCTCAAAAATCAGAGACAGATCCTGAGTCAGGTTCAGGCTCCGTCACACAAAACTGAAAAAACCTGGATACGCTAAGAATCAACCAAAAGAAAACAGGATCTTTGTCGCACAGCTGAGGCAGAGAAAAACTTCCTCTTACAGCGTAAAACATGAAATAAGGAACATCTAATTTAATTTCAGCATTGTCATTTCCCATTTCAGCAAACATCTGTATGTAATATGCTGTTTGTATGTGATTAATATATAATGGATTGTATGATTATAATTAATTTTGATGATTTGCTTTCATGCAAATAATGAATTGTAAATTTGAAAATAGAGAATAAGAGGTTTAGGATTTAAGGATTTGAATAATTTATTGGACTGTTTGTAGAGTGTAGTTGGTTCAAGATGAAGGAGAACTTAATATCGTTCATTTAGATGTAAGAAAACAATCTGAGATCCGACAGATTACACACAGTCTGATGTACAAAAATCAGTGTGGATGGAAAATGTTGTTTTGAGTATCAGGACTCATGAGAGTGAATCATCCAGTTTTACCACAAACCGACCAAAACAAGTCTGAGTTAAATAATCCTCCATTTTTCACTGTTTGTTTGTCCTCACTTATGATAACAGATCATCAAGCAGAGATGTTTGGGATGGATCCTTAAAGTCTAAACTCTCAGCAGTTTTAAACAAAGTTTGAAGGATCTTTATTTAAAGTGTTTTATTTTATTATTTTAGAAAATTAGTCACATATTTCGACTTATTATTGATTTAATGATCACCCTTGGTCATTATTATCAGCTAAACTTCAATTTGATCTTCAAGACATTTAGTGTTTTTTCACTTAAAGGTGGAGTCTGTCAGTCTAATGCAACACACTTCTTTGTTTTGCCTTTTTTTGTTTTTCTGGATCTGAAAATGCGAAACAAACTGAGCGGTCACAACAGCACGAAAGGTAACACTTCATTTCATTGGTCCACAGATTTCATGTCAAGTAGGAGGTAACTACCAAGTATTTGTTATTTCTTTAAAATTTCCCCCAAAATTACCCCATTATTCATCCCAAATGTGAGGGAAATTACCCCAACATTATTTAATACTTATACTCCCCAACTTTATTTATATGCCACCTTTTATTCACAAAACACAGCTCAGAGTAAATGAATCAACTTTCCAAGTAAATTTCCAGGAAATTTCCAAGAAGTGTCTTTCAAGAAGCATTTTGTGTCTGAAAGGTGCCGCATAAATTAAGTTAATTCATTCATTCCTTCACTCAGTTATCATGTAGGTCACTTAGTAGGAAACATTGGAGTAGTGTTTAATTTGCATTACTTTCCTGGAAATATGTAAAACAAATGAAAAGCTTCCTTGTTGGGAAATTGTAGAATATAATTCTAAAGTAACGTTGGGGTAATTTCAGATAAATTTGGGGTAAATAATGGAGTAAATTGTTTGTCGCGGCATCATTTGAGTTCAGTCTTGCGGGTTAGTGTCAGTTTCATAACTGGTCAAAATCAATAAATATTCACTCTATTTATCAAGTCACACATCAATAAATAATAAAAAGTCTGAATTCATGTTTTATCAGGTTTTTATCTGCAAGACAACGAACAAACAACTTCTGAATGTTTGTTTTCTGAGCAGAGTTCAGAACGATCTGCTCTGCAGATTCGCAGACCTTTAATGGAAAAAGTGAAGAGACACTGAAGACTGTCTGAATGACTCCTCGCTTCATTTACAGAGTGTGTGTGAGTGATTTCACAATGTTTTAGTGCTGCTGGACCGAGCAGTTTATACACACCGGACACAAACAGCAGCCCACTCACTGAGGTTACGCTATGCAACGCTTAAAACACACACACACACACACACACACACACACACACACACAGACAGACATATACTTTATTTTCTGCACGTAAAAGCAGTGTTCTTCTGTTATTCTGGATATTTTCTTTCTTTCTAGAGTTTTTGTGCTGTCGAGTTTGTCTCAAAATGCGAACATGAACTCACTGGAGAAAACAGCTGGACGGGGGGGGTGAAGGGGGAGGCGGAGGGGAAGAAAAAACATAAAGAGGAGAAGATCAGCAGGGTGAGGCTGATGGAGGAAAAATGAAGAAACAGAGGAGGAGGTAAAATCTTTGCATGAGGGGAGAGAGAGGGAAGAAAGGTGGAGAGACAAACAATGGACGGAAAGGAAAAAAACAGACGTTTGTTCTTAAAGGGAAACTTAACAGCAGGTTGGAGATCAGTGACCAGCAGTGATGTCACAGCAGTGATGTCACAGCAGTACACCTGTACGTCACTGCAGACAGGTGAGGTCAGTGAAGTTATTCTTCTACACGTTTTAGTTGCTAAAGTTATTAAAAAAAAAATCATGAACACTTTAGAGATTCACGTTGACAACTTGTAGCTTTAACATGAAAATAAGCAGCAGAAGATTTGAAATGTAGATTAAATCACATTAAAACAGCTACTACAGATTCACTTTTATACCTCTCTGTTCATAAACCACTTGATCAAAACTATTTAGATGATGACCAGGTAATCATATGATGCTTTATGATGATTTCCCTCATAGACATCAGAACAACCTGCAGCCTCAATGTTGTAATCACCAGACAAAAGTTTGATGTTAGCTGAATTTATTTTTAATTATTTACAGCTGATATCATCTGACAGTGACGGTCAGCCTGCTAACTTACTCAAATATCGACGGCTGTACGATCACAGGAGAGGAAACTGGATCCAATATGTATCTGTGTTTTTAAAAACCTTAAAAATCTGCTAACATCATAAAAACCAACGCGATTCAACACAATTATTATTATTACTGATGCATTAATGTGTAAGGAGCTTTTTAATATTAATGTAATTGATTAAGATGAAGCAAAATATTCATCATACTGCTGGTTTATACCACTTTAATCTGCAGTCTCGAGAAGACTTGTCTTATTTTATTGAGACATGAAAAGAATCTGTAAGCATTTTTACTTTGAAATAAATTTGTTTAAAAACAGCGTTTCTGCTCAAGAGTAATGAAACACGTCAATTTTATTAAAGAAAGTAAGACTCGAATAACAATTAGAGACTAAAATGAAGGAAATTTTGTGTATTGAACAAAATATTTTACTGTGGAGTAACTACAGAGAGCAAAGAAATGTAGTGGAGATGGAAGCATGGAAGTACAGTACTCGAGTAAATGTACTCAGTTACTTCCCATCACTGCAGGGATCAGTCTAAACTGTATATTTGTCCTTAGAGACGTCAGTGTGCGTCAGAATAAATCCCTCATTAACCGGACGTCTGACAAATCAGAGGTCGTCTTTCACAACTTTCTCTGACGTCCGGACACAATCAGTGAGGAGGAGGCCGACATGACGGCAGCAACATCGATCCTCCTTTTCTTCTCCACGAGCAAAATACGATTCAAGATTCATTTGATTTGTGGACAAAACAGCTCAGTCAGTGACAATCAGATGGAGATGTGAGTGAAAACTCAGGCCTCAAGTTAGCTTAAACTGAGAGACAGTTAGAAACGTTGGATAGAAAGTTAAAGACGGATCACAACGTCCATTTGGAAACGATCTGATGAGACTTTCCTCTCCGATTCAAACAGAGCTGCAGAGACTCAGCCAGCTCCCACCAACAGTCAGAAACACTCAAACTTTTCTGACATAAATCTCTGCTCTGCCTGCAGGAAGTGAGTTCATTCACTTCGGCCGAGCTGCACGAGAACGCCGAGGTTCACTTTTTATTATCTTGGCAACAACCGTAGGAGAGAGAAAGAGAGAGAAGAGAAAGAGAGCTTTATGTAATGTGTTGGCTGCAGCTCAGATTCCTGCACTGTTGCTCATCTCTACAGCTAAATCACATGACCAGAGAGAGAGAGAGAAAAACACGGAGCGAGAGACATACAGTAAGAGCGATCAAGAGACAGAGACAAAGAGAGAAAGAGACAAAGAGCACGACCTGCCGACATGGAGAAACTGTTTTCTTAACGAACACGACGCTGTTACAAACTGTTTTCACCCTGAGAGCAGTTTTTACTTTATTGAAACTGATTTCTGGGAGTGAAACTGCTGTAAAATAAGTTTAGAGGCTCTTAACCCTGCAGAGGAGAGTTTATACATCATGGCAGTAGTAAGAAAGTCTGACGGCGTTTCTTCTAAACCGTCACAAACATGATTCATCTGAGTGTTTCTGTTCGGCTCCTGTAATTAAAAAGACGTGGTTAATGTTGGCAAAGACCGTGGTCTCGGCTCGGTTTGACCTCCCGTCTGATCCGTCCATCCTGTACGGCGTCCTCACTCCTTGCTGCTTTTTCTCTTTCGACAAAAGTGACCTTGAGCGTCCCCACAGATGAGCCTATTTTCTTTCCGTCTTATGTAACTGCAGCAATTGACCATAATGCTGTTGACCTACTCAGCCTTGTGTCCCTGAACGCATCACGTGACGCGCCGAGGGAGCATTTTAAAATCAGATCAGAGGAAAATGAAGTTTGATCTCCTGTTTTTTCTTTATTTAACACCGGAAAAGTCACTTGATGAACTAAAAATCAGGAACAGAAACATTCACAGTGAAAAGAATGAGTAGTTTGGAAAAAAGCATCGACTCCTAATCTGAATGTTTTACATTTTCATCATTTTCTCTTCTTTGCTTCCTCTCTTTTGTCTTCTCCTTCTTTATCTCCTTCGCCCTTCCTCCCTCCTTATCTCCTCCCTCTTTCCTCCCTCCATCCCCCCCTTTCCCCTCTCCTCTCCTTCTGTCCCTCCTCCCTCCGTCAGAACAAACTGCAGCCAAAAGCCTCAACATTCCTGACATTCAACGCAACCCAGAGCTCCCTCTCTCTCTCTCTCTGTGTTGAAGTCTCTCGCTCACACAAACACACAGGAATCCACATGCTTTTCTCCAAGTCTCTCTCTCTCTCTCTCTCTTACTGTTACACACAGGAATCTGCATGTCTCTCTCTCTTTCTGTCTCTCTCTCTCTCTCTTTGGTCGAAGGGGTGAATGAGACAGAGTTCACTGAGAGCAAAAACAGAAAGGTTTGCAGTTATCTGACCTTTTGGTGGATCCATCAGCGACACAAACACTGATCACACTGAGCGTCTCTTTACATCTCAAACAGAAATATGTCGGCTGGATTTTGCAGAAAAAGCTGTTTTTTTGTTGTTGTTTTTTTTACCAATGTCTGAACTTTGAAACTCCAATTAACTCGTTCAGTCCTGCTTCTTTCATTGCAAAAAATCAAACCTCTACTATCAGTAAAAAAACATGAAACTTGTAGTGCACACTTTAATCTTTCCTCCTTCAGACTGCTTTAACTCCCTCTTCACTCGCATCGCTCGGCCGTCTGCAGCTGGTGTAAAATGAAACACCGAGGCTGTCAAACTAAACTTTGACACCACATCACTCCAATCCTCCCTTCACTGACTCCCAGTAAAACACAGAAGTGATTATGAGACTTTATTTATGACGTACAGCTCCTCCACGGTGGATCGGCCTTCATCAGATCTGCTGAATCTGAGCTTTGTTTTAAGCTGCTGTTGAAAACATCATTTCTAAAGTTTGGCTTTCTTGTGATTTCCTGACCAAGTTTTGATGCTTATCGATGCTTCCTGCATAATGTGTGTGTTTGTATGTGTGTATTTTTATCCTGTTTGTGAAGCACTTTGTAACTGAGTGTCTTAAAATGCGCTATATAAATACATTATTATTATTATTAATAGAAATACATGTAAGTGCACAGTCCAGGTACATGACGATGAGGATGGTGTTGTATGTTGTAAGTGTGTCGTTCCGTGTTGACTGCAGAGTTTTGGGGTCTGATAAGTCTTTAAACACATCGTGTCCTGGGAGGGTCGGACTGATGTGGAGAGTAAAGGAAATAAAGAATCATTAGAGACACATTTCCATCTGTCTCTGATACTCAGGAGATGCAGATATAGAAAATAAACACATCCTTCTCTAAAGATGACTTATTATCTTTACTCGTCATAATCAGGACTGAAACATCGGCCTTCTTTTGGAGCGAGAACAAGAGCTCCAAAAGAAGGCTCAGACCTGCAGCAGCTGAGCGGCTCTTCATGCTCTAAATTCACGGCTGCATGTGCACCTTTGTTCATTTATCTCAGGCAGACCTTCACAGTGAAACAGATTTAGTTTTTCTGTCCCCACTCATAAAGAGGCAGCTTGAGTGAAATCAGTCAGCGATGGACGATCCAAACACACTCAGTCAAACATGCCAAAGGATCTGTTATCTCAAACTAAACTTCCTGCTTTCTATCTCACTTTCTCACCTGTGCCAGCTGCTACACACACACACACACACACAGAGCAGAGCAGACCTCGTGTCTTCAGTCTGAACAAAGACTTTCTGTAGCTGCAGCGCTGCCTGTCTGATTATGCAACACAATAAACAAAGAAAAACACACACTCTCTCTCTCACTCTCACACACACACACACACACACACACACACACACACACACACACACACAGCTCAGTTGGATCCAGATGCCTGTGATGACACCGTCAGACTAAAGACTCCCAGCTGGTTATTAACAGGAAACTCTAACAGAAGTTAAAAGGTGATATATTCACACTCTGGTAGAGACTCAAAAGCAACAAATCAGACAAGAGATTAACGTTAACATATTTCAAAACTTTACATCCATTAAAAGTCAGTGCTGAGTGAGATGTGACGACCATCAGCGCTCAATAAAAGCTTCACTTTCAGCCTCCATCACAGATTAAACCCGGAGCAGCATGTTCAGATCTGATTTGGTCACACAGGTCACAAGATCCAATTTAAAACTGAGCTAAAGGGCAACAGACGAGACTGCAGACCTGAAACATGTAGACTAAAATCAGTGCAGGAACTCTGAAGTCACCTGACGTTTGGACCTGTTGAGGTCTCTTTGGTCTAATTTGCTGTCATTTCTCATTTCACTCTTAAAGCTTAAGTGACACACGCGAATCAGCAGAACTCCCAAAAAAATGCAAATATCAGCCGAGACAAGGTGACGGTGACGAGCGCTGACCTGGAGCAGATGGTTTAAGAGGACCGCCGGCATCTGAGGAATGTGAGGAGCGCTTGATTTAACACGCAGAGCTTTGAACTGACAGATGCTGCAGTCGAGGCGAACGCCATCACGCACCTGAAAGCCTGAGTGGAGCCATCCAGTCCAATTTTATGATTTATATGTTTAAGCAATGTTGTGACTGAAGAATTTGACCTGAATATTGAGAGTTTTTTTGAAAATCTTTTTCACCTCAAAGTACAGTTTTATTTAACTTGTCAGTAAATTAAATGAAGTCTCACATTAAAGAATTAATACTTTTGATTTTAAAACATCGCTGTTAAAATAAAAAACTGCTTACTTTGCCAGATTTCTTCTGGATTTCAGAATAAGAGGCCTGAAGATATGAATGTTTCAGTGAAGACACACACACACACACACAGGTATGCAGGGTATCATAACTCTGTCAGCGGTGGGCGGAGGGAGCAGATTCGCTGCGAGGTGGAGTAACATTTCACTGAGCAGACACAAGCTGAACCTGCAGGGCTCAAAACGAAATATTTGTTTGTCACGATGAACAACATCAAGCTGCACACTAATTCTAAAGAACGACCTCAAACTTCTGCAGATCCGAGTAAACTTTAACATACAGGAATGTGACGAGACGAAATCACTGCACACTGCTGAACTGGCCCTTAACCTGTTTTTGCTTTATTTCACCTGTTACTGACCAAGACTTCTGATGTAATGTGACTACATTTTATGTTACAAGCAGGAGAAGAGGGACATTTTTTAATAATTTACATTTTAAATAAACCAAATCTGACCTGAGCTTTGTTCCCAGTTCATTTATCCTGCAGGTCTTTGTGCAAACTCGCCGAGTTAAAAAAGGAGAGCTCCTCACAGGAAGGCCGGTGGACTCAGCAGGACAATAGCAGAGTTTCAGTGATGTAATCGCTGCATGAAAACGATTTAAAGTCAGAAAAGGGGGGTTTGTCTGACATGCTGAAGCATTTCCTGCACCAGTCTTAACGTCCCTGGAGTAAATCAAAGCACTTCATCAGAGTCAGCTGAGCATCGGACGTCCAACTCAAGAAAAAACAAGTGAGACACAAACAGCATTCACCTTCTTTGATCTTTTTAACAAACACAAATGCTAAAATGCCATTTATGTCTGTTTATAGCTGCTAATATCTCCAGAATTATAACTAGCATTTGTGCAGGGATGTTAAACCAAACAAAAATGAAATCCTAATCTGACACTGGAGCGAGATGAGCTTCAGATTTCAGAGGATATATTAAACAACAGAGCTTCATGTATCTGCAGTGATTTCAGGAGGTCACCTTGTTTCTCTGTTGTTTGTCTCCTTGTTAAATGTGATTTGAATAAAGTTGTTTCTGATTATTATTTCTGAGCGTATCTCCTCGTCTCAGCAGCAGCCTGCTCACTGCTGGTCCTGTCGGTTTCATGTGCCTCTAACAGAACCTCCGTGTGGTTTCTTAATGGTTTAATGAGCCGCTGGCTGCCGCTCTGCAGATGGAAACTCGACACACACTCGCTCATTTACACTCATCTGTAATCTGCTGCTTCCACTCGAGCCATGACTACTATATGCACACACTTCTGCAGAAGCCATTTTGACTGTTTCCTGTAAGCGTTTGTGTTTAACAGCGTGGTTCGAGTGGTGTTTATATAAAAAGGCCTCATGAGAGCATTGTAACTCAGATCAGAGTGATATAAGAAGGTCAGAGACTTCATATGGTGACTTAATGACCTCAGATTAAATGGAAACTACTATCTAAACGTCTGAAGGACTTCAGTGGAAGGAGGCTGTGTTTGGAGGTTCCTGAGTGTCGGCTGCCTCATGCAGACAGATCGAACTCTGACAGATGAGTTTACTGGCTGCAGGCTGAGCTGGACGGATTTGAGAGGAGATGTTCTGATCTAACGCAGCTCAAACTGGGACGGGAAAGTAGGTACTGGGAACGAACTGATCTTTTATTGGAAAGCGAGAGCGCTCACTTGCGCCGAAACTCCTGAAGATGGTGTGACGTCATCTTGCTAACTTTCACAGAGTTCACTGAGGACACAGCCTGCAGCGTCATTAAGGAGACAGCTGCCTGTTTCCTGCTTTCAATCAGCAAATTCACTCTGCAGGATCATGAACAATGAGAGCTGTCTGCATAGATTTGTTCCTGTTGGTGTAAAAAGGATAAACATGCATTTTAGTCTGAAGTTCTGATGTTTGTGCAGCAGATCTGTGTTTTAAATGAGAGATGACTTAGTTATTTAACCCACAATCTTCACCCTGAGACAAACAGGCGAAGCTGCTCAGAGGAGGTTCGACGGTCAAACATCCTGAGTTTGTGAAGGAACTTGAAGCTGAAGGCCTGGAGCTGCTCAGAGAACACAAACACAGTCCTGATACTGAAGACACACTCAGGCTCGGACTCATCAGATGACCTACAGGCGGACTGATTGTCTGAGCGGTGTGAAACAACACGCCGTCCTTCGCTTTGTTCCCGGTTTGTTTTGTGAGCGATCGGACTCGCCGACTCTCACAGTCTGAGCCAAACACTCGACTGCCGCTGTTGTGAAATCAGAGAGAAACTCTGCAGCTCTCACAGTCGGTCAGGAGAGGATAAATCACATTTTACTGGCACTGCTGAGAAGAACACCTGCAGGGGGCCGACACCAGCAGTCATCAATGACTCTGATCACCGGAAGTCTTTGTCTGGGAATAAAAACATAAACTGATTCTTTTCCTGATTAATCATTTAATCTATACGATGACAAAAAAAAAAGTTCAACAAGAGTGCAAAGTGACGTCTTTAAAGGTCTTAGTATTCAAAGATTTTCACTGGTATGTGATATAAAACCATCAGCAAAGTGTTTGACATTTAAACGATTCATCAGTACTCAGAGATGTCATCAATCAGCTAATTAATTGATTAATATGGTTACAAACTGTGTCGGTAACATATCGGATGCTTCAGTTTTAAGCCAACGTGGATGAGACAATCATCAATCACAGCTTCACATGAAAACATCCTCCGTCTCCATGACAACAGAGAAAACTCCACCTGATGATGAAGAGCGTGCGCTCACAAGCTAAAGTGTGATCTGGAGTTGATGTTAAATTCAAATTCACCCAAGAATCAGAAATCAATAAGAACAGCGACTGAGATGATCGCCAGTTTGTCCCGTAGAAATGACACCATGCTCACATCTCAAAGACGTTAAATAAATGTTTTTATGACGTGTTTCCAAATGGCGTGCAAGTTAATTAAATGTCTCTCTCTTAAATTAAATGTAGACTGAAGTAAAGGCTGAAGAGAGACAGCAGATTTACTCAGGAGACGTTTGTGTTTGAAGGTTTGAAACTCTGCCGTCACTTCGTCCTTGTAAACTGTGCTGACGGAGCTCCGAGTAACTCAAATGAAAATAACACAAACATGATCCCTGATCCCTGAGGTGACAGACACACACACACACACACACACACACACACACCTCTGAAGACTTATTTACCAACCTAAAATCAAACCTGACTGTCTGTTAATCCACAGAGGAAATATTCAGATCTATTACTCAAGAAAAAGTACAAATACTACACTGTGAAAATACTCTCCTACAAAATAAAAGCCCTGCATTATTAACCCTTCTTGTGTAACAGGTAACAGTAACAGTGTGTGTGTGTGTGTGTGTAGTGTGTGACAGTGTGTGTGTGTGTAACAGTGTGTGTGTGTGTGTGTGTGTGTGAGACAATAACAGTGTGTGTGTGTGTGTGTGTGTGTGTGTGTGTGTGTGTGTGTGACAATAACAGTGTGTGTGTGTGTGTGTGACAGTAACAGTGTGTGTGTGTGTGTGTGTGTGTGTGTGTGTGTGTGGTGACAATAACAGTGTGTGTGTGTGTGTGTGTGTGTGTGTGTGTGGGGAGACAATAACTGTGTGTGTGTGTGTGTGTGTGTGTGTGTGTGTGTGTGACAATAACAGTGTGTGTGTGTGTGTGTGACAATAACAGGTGTGTGTGTGTGGCAACACAGTGTGTGTGTGTGTGTGTGTGTGTGTGTGTGTGTGTGTGTGTGTGTGTGTGTGTGTGTGTGTGTGTGGCACAATAACAGTGTGTGTGTGTGTGTGTGTGTGTGTGTGTGTGTGACAATAACGGTGTGTGTGTGTGTGTGAGTAACAGGTGTGTGTGTGTGACAATGTGTGAACAGTGTGTGTGTGTGTGTGACAATAACAGTGTGTGTGTGTGTGTGTGTGTGTGTGTGTGTGTGTGTGTGTGTGTGTGTGTGTGTGTGTGTGTGTGTGTGTGTGTGTGTGTGTGTGTGTGTGTGTGTGTGTGTGTGTGTGTGACAGTACAGTGTGTGTGTGTGTGTGTGTGTGTGTGTGTGTGTGTGTGTGTGTGTGTGTGTGCTGACACAGTAACAGTGTGTGTGTGTGTGTGTGTGTGTGTGTGTGTGTGTGTGTGTGTGTGTGTGTGACAATAACAGTGTGTGTGTGTGTGTGTGTGTGATGTGTGTGTGTGTGTGTGTGTGTGTGTGTGTGTGTGTGTGACAGTAACAGTGTGTGTGTGTGTGTGTGTGTGATAACAATGTGTGTGTGTGTGTGTGTGTGTGTGTGTGTGTGTGTAACAATAACAGTGTGTGTGTGTGTGTGTGTGACAGTAACAGGTGTGTGTGTGTGTGTGTGTGTGTGTGTGTGTGTGTGTGTGTGACAATGTGTGTGTGTGTGTGTGTGTGTGTGTGTGTGTGTGTGTGTGTGTGTGTGTGTGTGTGTGACAGTGTAACAGTGTGTGTGTGTGTGTGTGTGTGTGTGTGTGTGTGTGTGTGTGTGTGTGTGTGGTGTACAGTGTGTAACAGTGTGTGTGTGTGTGTGTGTGTGTGTGACAAAGTGTTCCTGTCCTCTCTGATGTTTCTGGATGAATCTTCCTGCTGCATTAATGTGGACGCTGCATTTTACTGCTGTTCATGTTTCAGGTTCATTTCAACGACTTTATATACTACTGTTGGCTAGTTTCATCTGCAGCAATGCATCATGCTATGTCTATAAGATCATCATATGTTTGTCCTGTGAGAAGAACCACGTATCTGTAAAAAGTCAGAAAAACAGCCTGTTTTCAGCTTTGCAAGCTGACAATGCAGCTGATCCAAGGAGGCTTTAAATAGTTTTATTTATCTGAAGAAGGAGGAGAATTTTCTCAAAGTGAAACTAGGAGAGACTGAACAGCACATTTTACATGAACTCTGCACATTCAGCCGTCTTGTTATTTATTATTAATATCTACTATTTTGATGATAATATCCTGATATTTACCACTTCATTTTTCTCTTTAAGTGAATTTCAAGCCCCTTATTAGCCAATCAATCATCATTCATGTCATCAGCACAGTCAGAAGAGTCTAAAATCTAATAATAAAGATTTAAATGTTAATTTTTCATTTATTTTATCGACTAAATAATGAACAACTGATTTAATTAAATAAACATTCAAGATTCAAAACTGTAAAACTACAAATGAGTTTACAAGTAAAGAATGATTCAGTCGACTCAAACTGAGCCTTTTTCACATTATTCTGTCAGTATTGATTGTTATGATGTTAAATAATCTATACAAGTTCAATCAAACCATATACAGCAAAAGAACTGACATCTAATTGACTTGTAGTTCTAATATACGATCTATCACTGCACACAGAGTGATCAATATTCACAGACAGATTAGATTCAGCACTGTTTCTGATGATCTACAGATCATTTTCTTGTTTATCGATTCATAAACATTGTGAAAAATTGATCTCATGTCTTGTTCTGTCAAACGACAGTCCAAAACTCCAAAAACATTCATTTATAAATGTTAGAGAAAAGAAAAAACTTCATATTCTCACATTTGAGAGACTGAAACTGTCAGATATTTCATATTTTTAGCTTGAAAAATGACTAATATGACTCACATATAATTTAAATAATAGTAATGTATGTAAAAGTATGCAAAAGTAAAAGTAAAAGTAAATAGTATGTAAAAGTATTAAATCATATTTTACAGTATGTCTGACTTTAGTTTATTCCATCAGCTCTGGAAGTCTTGAATTATTTTTCATTAATCACTTAATTTCCCTTCTCGTGTTTGCATCTCTTACTGTATATTCTACAGCAATGCTCCTATAATATGAATTGAATATTGATAATTTATTACTATAATAATGTTAATGATCTATATAATAACTCACAGTGACTCTGAGTCTCTGTAGTGACTGTGGCAGCTGTTTTGTATTTTATAGACTCATTTCTGCTTTTTAATCTGTTTAATGATGACAACGTGATTTATGGTGAGTTTATTCTTTAATAAATCTGCTGCAGGAGAAATTTCTGATGATCTGATGATTTCTGATGTTTTTCCTGCAGTTTCTCGCCATGCTTTTGAACCATCTGTGAGTTAAAGTGGAGCATCTCCTCTCCGTCCTGCAGATATCAAACTCCTGCAGGTATCAAACTCCTCCTAAAGGTATTAATCTTCTCCTGCAGGTATCAAACACCTCTTGTGAATTTCTCTTGGAGATCAATAAAAGTATCTATCTATCTATCTATCTGCAGGAATCAAACTCCTCCTGCAGGTATCAAACTCCTCCTGCAGGTATTAATCACCTCCTGCAGGTATCAAACTCCTCCTGCAGGTATTAATCACCTCCTGCAGGTATCAAACTCCTCCTGCAGGTATCAAACTCCTCCTGCAGGTATTAATCTCCTCCTGCAGGCCTCAGTGTGCAGCAGCAGCAGCTCTGATCTCAGGTCTGCTGTGATGCGTTCACGGCCCCCTGCTGTCCCTGTCTCTGCCCTCTCACACTCTCAGGTGCGGTCCAGCAGCTCGTACCTGTCCTCGGTGTCTCTCCGGGTCCAGACCAGCAGCTGCTCTCCGGTGTGATCCGTCCTGGGGTCGCTGCGCTCGGTCAGCTCGTGTCTTTGTGCTCGGACAGACAGACGGACGGAGCTCAGAGGATCATGGTGGACAAACTCACGGAAGCTTTTCTTTCTCTTCTTTTCTTTCTCTTCTGAAGTCTCTGCTGCTTCGCTCTCTTTCCTCTATTTAACTTTTTAACTCTCTTTTGTCCTGCTGGAAGAAGAAGCTCTGCACACTCCACAGAGAGAGAGAGAGAGAGAGAAAAAAGAGAGAGAGAGAGCAGAGTATTTACATCACATCCCGTTTGGAGGAGGAGGAGGAAGCAACATGAACCTCCTCAGACATCTGAGAAGTTGGAGGAAGTGGAGCCCAACGAAGGAACTACAGAGGGACTTTCTCTCTTTTCTACCTCTTTTATTTCTATAATATAAATTATTCTTCTTTAAAAAGTTTAAAGAAACAAACCAGAGAACATTTAGATTCTTTTAAAAAGTTTTTTTTAGTTTCAAAATTCAAGTATTCAGTCAGATTAAAAACATTTTACCCGTCACGTTTAAATATTTGACTCATTTATTAAAGTTTGAGGTCTCAGTGTTTTTCATTTGTTTGTTTGTTTGTTTGTTTGTTTATTT
>JAKKUS010000439.1:0-43385 GCA_023238725.1 Scortum barcoo
AAAAGTGTATATATATATATATATATATATATATATATATATATATATATATATATATATATATATAACGTATATATTTGATGCTATTGCAATACTGGCACCAGTGTCTATGTTGTCAACTTCTCTTTAGTATGAAGCCACGTGTTAGACCCATGATTATAACAATTTTTTAATTTTATCTTTAGTCTCTTTATGTTTGTGTCATCTCTGCCATCAGCAGTTCTCTGAAGTCTTGCTGTGTCCCTGTTTACTAAAACAAACTATAATCCCGCCTTGTATAATCACGCCTAAACCAAACCAAACTAAACCTTAGCTCATCCCCACCCTACTTGTTTAATCCTCAGGCAGCCTGGTCACAAAGCTGAAAGAGTATAATAGAGTCTCCTTACCCTCAGTCACCTAAAACTGTTAGGGGAATGACAGGAATGATAACTCGTATTGATTAAGATCTCACTTTGATTATTGCAAGGCCCTATTGTAGCGGGTCCTACTGGTTCTAAATTCTCCCCTCATTTGCATTCACATCTGCATTACCAGGTAACATCCTGCAGCTGTCCATCAGCAGGTCATGGCTTATTAGTTACACCTCATGCAATGCTTCAGTGTAAAGGTGACTGAACCATTTTCGTTGTAGCTGCAAAACTGTGGAAATCTTTCAAAATAGCTTCGTTTATTTTTCCAATTTCATAAATTTGTCTATTTACATTTGTTTCTACTGTATTTTCGTGTTGATTTGTTGCAGTTCATGCCTAAACATCTGCTAAATAAAGGCAATAAAATGACAAACTCTGAATATATGTTTCACTTTCCTCACACATTTACTATGTTGTATTTGTAAACACATTTCTGCATCAATGCCATCAAGACAACCTTTACTTATTGAGAGTATCAGAATCAAAGGTTGATGTAGGGAAGAAATTTACTTGCATACAAATATAGAATCTGATGCAAGAGAATGAACATGTTTATGAAGGGTGGAACAAAACAGGGGGTCTCCAAAGCAAAATGCTGTGAAGGATGATGCCAACAAATGTGCGAACTGCATTACCGTGGCAGATTACATAGAGAGTGTGAGCACTGCGTTGTGATAAGGAATTCGTGTTTATCGCGTCTGAGAGATTTCTGCATTCCCCCGAAAATCTGCTCATTTTTCGGCAGAAAAAATGGGATTCATTACTGTACAGTGTGTGGTGTGACAGCCTAGCGCTGCTCACACATCCAGAGACATGCTGGATGCAGCCGCCTCTGTTTGCAGTGTTGCCTTCCTCCACAGCACCCAGCACCGTTGCCAAGCAACCCACATAGACTTAGAGACAACTAATAAATGATAGGTCTTCACTGGGGAAACAGAAGCACCTTCATATATTAAAAAAAACAACTCAGACTGATTTTTCCATTCATATTTCACACTTGCTTTATGAAGTTACACCATCTATCTGTACTTGGAAAACCACTCGACAGAAAACACTCGGCTGAGATGTTCATTTTACGATTATTCTGCAATCTGGGAACTGCAAACAGAACAAATAACTTGATCTTGTACTGAAACAATCTGGCACATAAAGTCACACACATCAACCTACTGACGGCTGTCTCTCCTCTCTGTCTTGATATTTTTGTGAATTTGTACAATTTAACACACACACGTTCAATTTAGCATCTGTTCTGGAGCTTTCGATAGTATCACGCTTTGCTCTTCAGCAGGGAGTTTGCCCCAGTTAATATATTGGTCTGTTCAAATGGCAAGATCATGTGATACAAGAGAAAGCACCAGGATCAGCTGCTAAACGAACCCTGTGGTAAGATTGTTTGCCAATTGCTGTTTCACAGGTCAAGAATGTAAATTCTTCACATTAAAGAATTTCTTAACCAAATAATAAACAGTGTTATTTTGAGGCAGCATCTTTGTTTCTCACCAAATTCTTTAAAATTCACCATATGTTTTTTCTCTTGTGATATTGCAAATAGTGTGCTATCTTCCTTATTTTTGGTGGACATTTACTGGCCCTGACCAATTCTTCAAACAAGGTTAAAGCATAAGGGTAATGATATTTTTTTGTTATTGCCAGAAAATCACAAAAGGACTCACAAAAAGACCAAAAAGTCACTCAATATCTTCACATTTGAAAATCTAAATAAAAATATTTATAATATTAGAATAAGAATATGCTGTTATATTTTGTTGAAATATAAATAAAAATATAAATAATATAAAAAAAAAACAGCTGGGCACTATAGTTTTCACCGTGACACAAGATCATTGGTTTGTTTGTTGGGGAACTATTTCCAGCAGTGGATTAATACACATTTGGTGCTCTAGTGAGTATTTGTGGCAACGGAAGAGTGTATGTGGAACAGAATAAACTGAAGCATCCATGTTCATACATGGTAATTAAGGTCATCCAGTGCAAAAGTGTGGCTCATGTATGTGTTTTTAATAGTTTTTGGACAACAACTGAGCTCTATGGCACAGATAAATAAACTATATCTCGCCACTTGTTAGGTGGATCAGTTAACTTTTGTTTTTGTGGTGAGCTGACTCGCTGTTGAGACCTCCTTTTTTTAAACATGTTCAGTCCATAGAAACAGTCTGCGTGTGACCTGGCGGTCTTACCTCCAGGGATGAAGGGTTTGTAAGGGGCTGCAGGGGCTGCAAGGGCTGCATGGGCTCAGGAGGGTGGGGCTCTGGCAAGTGGGCGACAAACTGTAAGGCAAGACATGTTCGTATGGATTAGTGCGCTGACTCAGCACCTCAGCACTTCGGCGTGAATCCGTCATCAGCAGAGCTTCGGTTCGAGGGTTAGAGGTTGACGCCTGCTTCTCGTTGGCTGACGTCAACAGCTGGCAGCGACTGACTCTTGCTGGCTGCTGCTGCCGCTTTGTTGGCATTGTTTGTTACAGAGTGGATAGGTTGCTGCGTGCATCCTATCAGCCAGCCTCTGACCCCTCGTGAGCTCTTACACCACAGGAAGTCGGCAGCCAGGTGTCAACACACCAGAAATGAGATTTCATTGTCCAACATGTTTACTGAACATCCGATGCAACCTTAAGTCGCATTAGGGAGAGTCTGACATCTGGCAACACACTGTATGTTGTAAATGTTGACATCATCTTGACTTGAAATGAACAATTTGGGTTCCTGTGCGCTCTAAACAAAAGAAAATCCCCACACTGTACTTTTAAAAGTAAATACCCTCTACCACCTCTTATCTGAACGCACTATTTTTGCATCAAAATATGCATGCTCAGCCATCCTAAGGTCTGTATCTCCATGAGGCTGACCCAGCGCGGAAGCTGCTTTCTATTGATTTCCCTGCTCAGATGTAAGCTCTGCCTTGTGGGCTCCACAGTGCTGCTATTGTCTCAGTGCTGCAGAGGCTTCTCGGTGCTAAACACAGCGCCGGCTACCAAAGCACTAATGAACGTGTTGTCATAGTAATGCAGGGAGGATGGCAGGAAAAACAACTCCTCACACAAAGGCTCCTCATCCCGTAGTGCCGGCTCATAATTACAGAACGAATGCAAATCACCACGTTATGCTTCGCCTTGACTCATTCTCCCCTTAACACCCTGAAAACAAACCAAGGCCCTCAAAAGGTGCTTAAGTGAGTAATCTTCTGTCGTTTCCATTTTGCATTTCCCTCTTGTTGGCTCTTCGTGGACGCTCCTGTTCAGAGCGTACACTGAGCAGAAAAAATCGTACTCATCTTGGTGACACTCACGCTGAGCTTCTGATTAGCTCACATGTTCACAGAGGCTGTGACATTAAGTGCAGTGGCAGCTACATCCTTTGAGTGGTGACACAGCAGCAGGATTATATTTGCTGCAAAAACAACAATCACGGCAACCAAATTTCGAACTGTATTCAGAAGTATTGATTTCCTCCAAGATATTTCAGTCAAACTGTTGCACCACACTTAAGATTTGATTAAAAGACTTAAACTGTCAAGAAACAAGGATTTAAATCTGTTTCAAGACATCTTTCTTATGTGCATTCAAGTAAGGTATAATATCTCACAAAAAGTTTATTTTTAGAAAGCTGTGGACCTGAATAGTCACAAGGCACAAATCTCTGCAATAAGTAAGTCTGAATACAATCAAATATTTGATACCATGCTTGTCATTTTGGCACTGCAGCCCACCCTGAAGCCTTTATGTCGCAGGCCTGTTTCAAGCCAAAGTGCGTCTGGACTGATGCGTCCACCCAATAGCCACCAGCGAAGACCCCAAACCCCTCCCTGCTCGCTGCGGCGTGAAACCTCCTCTGCATCTCTGCGCGGGAGCAGCCAAGTGCTTAAAAAAGAAAATGAAACAAAAACAGCACATGCTCTGGGATGAGATGATCCACGGAGGAGGCAGATGGATGGATCGGAGAATGGGCATGTGAGCAGGGAGCTCCTACGCCTTATGGATCAGCATCTAATGGGCAGCAGGTACTCCCCTTCATCCCTCCCTCCCTCCCCACTAAAAAGAAAAAAAGAGAGGGTACATTCAGTCTGGAGGAAGAGTGGGCGGTTTTAAGACTGCAGCCATGTCCTTTGATGGAGACGGGATTCAGCAGGTTAGCAATTATACTGAAATAAAATATCTGCTCTTCCAAAGACTGAGAGCCATTTGTCTGTCTTGGTGCTCTGAGGGGGAACATGTGACTCATGCAGGAACCATGGAGGGAGGACTTCATGTGAGGTTTAAAAAAAAAAGAAAAAAAAGGAGACAATAGAGCTGGGAAAACACAAAAACATCATGGAGGACAGAATGAGCTCTGCCTCTGAAACTAAGAGAGACATCTGGTCTGATCGAAGTCAAAGAGCTGTAAAGCGGAGGCAGATATTTGAGGTGAGAGAAAGTTTTAAACAAAATAACTCCTCGTCCTCACAAGTTCCCTGTTGGCTCAGTTAGTTTGGTTTAAGCAGCCATGAAAACACAGTCACAGTTCAGAGGTGGAAAGCGAGATTTCTCTACATCCAATGTGGTGAATTAGTTTAAAGATTAATAGGTGGGCAGGAAAAACTGCCAATTTTGAGCCTAAACTGATAACACTCAGAACACTTGACATTTGATAAGACAAAAGCTGCCTATGAGACACCTGTAACCTCTCTGATCTTCTAAAGTGCAGCCCCGTCAACAAAATACAAAACATAGTTGTGCACTGAAGCTGATGTCACCACGGTGGGCATTTCGGTGGTCGCGTTGAGCTCAGCTTCCCCTCCGCCACAAACCCAGGGTCATTACACCCTCACCGCAAGTTTTTTTTTTGACAAAGACAGACAGCCTGAGCAGCAGCGGGATCCACACCTGCGCTGGAGGATAAACATTTAGAGAAAAAAAAAAACAAGAAAAGCAGAACTTACTCCAGAGTCAGAGAGGGGATCTTCAGCTTGTCTCGTCTCGACTTCATCCTCGCGGAGCACCGAGCGGGGGCTTCATCTAGCTCTGCGCGGCCGCGCTCGCCCTCTCGGCCGGCTTCCGGCCGCTCATCGCTGCGGTGGAGGGGGACTAAAAATAACCCCGTTTGACTTAGTATCACTTACCAGCGGCTTCAGCGGATTCAGCAGATGGGGAGGGGGGTTGGAGGATGTTCCGCAGGGTTTGGGGGTGCTGTCGTGGGGGGGTGGATGCGATCAGAAAAAAAGCGGAACGGGGCGCTCCGGCAGCTCTGCGCGTCTGTCTCCGAGGCGCACCGGAGAGCGAGTGGCACCGGAGCGAGGGAGCCACGGGTCACCGCTAACCTCCATGTGACTGCTGGGGAGGGAGGGAGGGAGGGAGGGAGGAGGAGAAGGGGGAGGCTGTAGTGGATGGTGAGAAGGAGAGGAGGAGGGGTGGCTAAATCAATTTGAGCGATGGGTGACAGTCAGGAGGGAGGCAGGGTGAGCGCGGAGGGACAGTTGGCGTCTGACTCCGGGTTTCACATTAAAAGATAAAACTCTTTGGTCAGTTCATTTAACATCATGTCACACATCACGTTTGTCTCCTGTGTGTTTATGCTGTGCTGATGTTTTTTCCCCGCAGGCTGTTTTTTGTCAGGACGCCAGAATAAAAGTTTTTTTTTCACGATGATGTCTGCTTCACCCTCACACCTTTCTCTCTCTGTCTGTCTCTGTGAGCTGAAACTACATGAAGCAGAGTCGTGATGAGGCTGGGGAATACCTCCGCTGGAAACCGTGACAGCTGCCACGCAGGACGCGTTTCTCACCATCTGCACGCGCGCTGCCTGTGAGCGCGCGCGTGAGTGTGTGTGTGGAGACTCTAACCTGCAAACTGTGTTATCTGACTGTGATGTATGAAGCCATTAACTGCATGGACAGACACTATTTCCCCGAGGAGGCAGGAACCGTGTGTGCGCGCGCGCGTGTGTGTGTGTGTGTAACCACTTCTGGGGTTTATTCGGGTCTGTGGGCGCACGTGCGGGCATGAGGTGTTTACACGTTTTTGCAGCGTGCTTAAAGCTCGATTTCCTCAACGCGCGTGGGAGTGTGTTTGTGTGTGTGTGCACGCGCGTGAGAGTGTGTGTTGGTGGATGTGTGCTTGAAAGTCAATTCTCTCTTGTAGTCTACTTATACAGCAGGCGTGTGTGTGTGATATCCTGTGGTATAACTGCACACTTGAAAGTCAATTTGTAAGCATGCAATCTATGGACTATGTATTTGTGTATGTGTGCGTGTGTGTGTGTGTGTTTGCAGGAGAAGGAGGGGAGTATACTGTCACGTTTTGCACCTTAGTTTATGAAATGCCTTCATCTCCAATGCTCCAATGCAACCGGTGACAGCAATGACACCAGTGGCTTCCTGGTTGCTAGGGAGCTGGCGATGGTTTGCCTGGTTGCTAGGAAATGAGCTTGACCCAAGTACAGCAACAGTGATCGACACAAACACACAAAAACAGTGTATCTACTTGCTGGATTTCTGTTTGTGTACTGTTTAATCCAGAGCAGCCTGTAATACAGCACTGTAACTTTTACCTTATGTTTTAAATTTTAGTGTACTGTGATGCTGTGAGGTTGATTTAGAGCACAGGTGTCAAACTCGAGGCCCGCCACGTCATTTTATGTGGCCCGCGAGAGAGCCAGATCTTACTGCTGTGTAATGGTCAAACTTACAGCTATGACCCCCTCACAGCGTTGTAAATATTAGAACATAATTTACAAGAACAGCCACGATACAAACACTCATTTGGTTCCACCCACAACTATTTACTTGATCAAAAATAAAAACGTGTAAAATATATAGGCATAGAAAACCAGCAGGCTGAGAGCCAGGCTTTAGTCGGCTCCTCTCCAGCAGCGGTCCGGTCCGGTCGGTGCTGTCATGTCCCTCAGGGAGACCAGCAAGTCCCAGCATCTGTTTTCCTTTTTCTACATTGAAAAATAACCCTAAAATAGACAACAATAAATAAACACACAGCACAGTATGAAGTTGCAGCACATAACCAGCAACATTATATTGTGAGTTTTTTGTTTTGTTTGACGTGCACAGTATGAATAACTATTAAAACAGAGCAGCACTGAGGCAAAGTGGATCAGATAAAAAGAGGGCTGCTGGTGACTGCAGGAGGAAATCATTTTGTATGATTGTTTTAACAAACGATCACTTTATACACTATTGTACTGTATTAACGGTTAGCATTAACGCTAGCTAAAGTTAGCTTTTAGGCTCAGGTAACAACAGTATTACATCAGTTAACGTTATAACATTTGACAAGCATCATGTTGGCTGTGTGTGATTTACCTCCAGCTGACTGCTCCTCCGTCTCACCTGGTCCTCACCTGGCTGAAATAAAATGCTGGCAATATTCGACCAATCAGAAACGTTCAGCTGTAAGGCCCGCCCGCTACCACAAAGTTCCTGTTATTCTGGGTAGTTGATGTATTATTTCCTCATCAACACTGTCTGCAGACATTTGTTTTTGTAAAATATCACATCTGTCACATGTTCTCAGCAGCTCACAGTTATTTGTTGTACCGTGGTTCTGCACCTCTCAACTGTGACTAAAAAGTTTTGGAACAAAGTTGATGTAATAACTTGAGTTTGAGTTTCACTTAAAAAGTTTGGGTTAGGGTTAACCCTATCTTTGACTGATGAAGTAATGTGGAGTTCTTAACCTGATAAAGGGATTTATGTTAGAATAACACAGAGCAATGTGCTTGCATATATTTTTACATTTATGTAAATGCATGTACAATATTTGTACACAAAAATATGTTACGGAGTAGTTCCATTGACACAACGGCCCTTTGAGGGCAACCATAATGCTGATGTGGCCCGCGGTGAAAATGAGTTTGACACCCCTGATTTAGAGAGTGTTTTGCAGCAGAGAAGAATAAATCTTGAAAAAAACAGAGAAGACTTGGAGTTATTTTGATTTATTGTTGTTAAATCTTAAATCGGCACTAGAAGATCCTATTGACAGCGAAAAAAAATAGTTGTGATCACAACACTGACACAACGCTTTTTAAGTTGACGTAGCCAACTTGTCAAGTTATATAGCAACATTAGCGTTCATCCGGAGTTGCATGTCTAACCTCCCGGTGGACATTAGGCCAATACTCACGCGCTCTTTTAGTTCTGTTTTTGGGCTCCACCAACACCAGAGGGAAATCGCCACCTCTTTAGCAGCTAAATGTGCCACTATGTCCACCAGCTACTTCCAAATTGTGTCTTTCTTCCATATTGACTTTCAAAAGAAAGTCCAAATGCTCCTATCACATGTTGGAAGGCTTCACATAATGACCAATTGTCAGTTGTACAGCCGACGTGAAGCTGTATCTGTCTCACGTTGCTAGGACGAGAAAAAAATAGAAAGAAGAAAATTATGGGATGGCTTTTGCCTTTGTGTCTGTGCCACCTGTTGAAGCTAATGAGCAGAAAAAGATCCTGCTGTGTGTGTGTAATGGAGGCAGAGAGTGGCGGGTGGTGTAGCGTGTGTGTGTGTGTGTGTGTGTGTGAGGTGAGGGGGGCTTCCCAATCCCGATTGCTTGGTAATTGCTTTGTTAGAGCAGCATTTCATAGGAGAGTCGGTTGCTCAGTTACCATGGCGATGAGGGCTTTCCTCTTCCCATCACTCTTTGTGCTTCCTCCCATCTCTGCTGTGAGAGATGAAGCTTAGCTAAACGCTGCTTCAACAAATGTCCCCCAGCAAATGGCAGCAAAGTCAGATTTCAGGCTGATTGTGCTTTAATCCACATCCAGTGAAGTGGACTGCTTTTAACATTACTTAATGTTTTCCTTTGTCCTCTCTGCTGAGCCTGCCATGTATAAATACACCACGTTATCCTATAGAGAACAAATCATAGGAAAGTGCACTAGACAGAGAAATGTGGCAATAATGACTGAAGGAGGTATGCTCTCATGGTTAGGTAGTGTGTAATGGGGGGTTCAGGAGGCACTGGGGGGGGGGGCTGACTGACCAGCACTCACTGTTGCATGGACTCTCTGCGATTCTGATGGAAAGAGCTCTGACAGTCACATGAGGCACATCTGTGGTGGTGCAGAGCTTGTGGCTCTACTACGAGAGGCTCTCCAACTATGGCAGTGGTGGAAGAGGTATTCATATCCTTTATTTGATTAAAAGTAGCGATACCAGACCGTGGAAATACCTTACTACAAGCAAAAGTAGTGCATTGAGAACTTGGTAATATATGTAAGTTTTATCAGCTAAATGTACTTAAATAAAAGTACTCCTTCTGCTTGTCAGTGTTCTTCTTCTTATCTGATGTTTCTGGATTAATATTACTGCTGCATTAATGTATATTTTACTGTTGTAGCTGTTTAACGTTGGACTTCTTTCTCAACCAATAAACAAACCCTTCAGTTTTTCAGAAAAAATAAAATTCAAAATCACCTAATACATGGTTATCACTGGAGAAGGGAATGAAAAATCATAAACTAAATTTGTCTACATATCAAACAAAGGTAGTTTATTTGCCTCTAGCTGTAGTTGAGTAGAATTATGAAGTTGCACAAAATGTGAATACTCAAGTCAAGTGCAAGTACCTCACATTTATACATAAGTGTCACAGTCCACCTTCCAGTAATTTTCCATTCACCTGGTCTGCCACGCCCATCGGTCAGCCACTCCCAACACCTGGTCCAATCACCTTCTCTGGTTCACTATCAGCTGAGCATTTAAACTCCCTCATCCCATTCATTCATTGCCAGATTGTTCTTTGTCATCATATGCAAGACTTTCCAGCATTCCTACTCGGACTGATCACCCGTTACCGACCTTGCCTGTTTTGGACCATCCTGCCTGCCTCGTCTCTGCCCCGGTAAACACCTCAGCCTTCTGTCTTTGACCACGAGTTCTGTGCCTGTCCCCTGCTGGATTCTGTTTGCTCGTGGCTCACCGGCTCCTGGCTGTTCGGTCGGTCTTCTCTGTCTGCTCACCTGGATCGCCACCCAGCCTCACCTGAGTTTCCTGGCCTGCGAACTTCTGATCACTGCAGCTCTCCCCATCCATCAGCGTGGGCTCATTTCCAGCGTCTCTCTCCCTCGCTCCTCGGTGAGTCGGCTCAGCTGGATCAGCCGGCCTGTGCACGCCGAACTTTTTAAGACTCTGCTCCAGAATAACTATATAGCCAGTTGTGTAGCATTTGGGTCCAATCGCCTACCCGTTACATAGTACAATCTGGCCATTTAAAATGGACCCAGCACACACTGCATCACCTGAATCTCGCCTGGAAAGGATCGAGCAAACGCGCAGCGGCAGCGAGGCTCGCTTTGCTACAGCAGCTTCGAGATTCAACAAGCCACGTCCGGCCCAAGCTGCGGGATTAGCTGCGTTAACCTCACAGGTCCAACAGCTCATGGCGGCTTTCACCGCGGCGACAGCGGCTGCCTCCCCGCCGCCTGCTCCTCGGCTCCTGTTCCTGCTCCGGCTCCTCCCGGCCCCGTTCCTGAGCCCCGGGTGGGCAATCCCGAGCGCTTCACGCTGGAGATCCGGAGGGCTGCAATCCGTTCATCACGAACTGCTCCATCCTCTCACGCTCTGCAGCCTCAGACGTTTTCGTTTTCATCGGAGGAGGCAAAAGTTGCGTTGCCATCAACCACCTGACGGGCCGGGCTGGCTTCTATGGGGACTGCCGAGTGGGAGCGGCGGACTCCAGCCTGCGCGTCCTTCCAAGCCTTCGCCACGGAGCTTCGCAAAGTCTTCGGCGAATCACAGGCTCAGTCCTGGGCCCCGATGCTACGCTGGGGACTGTTGAATATTATATAGCCAGGGGAACCGGACGGTTCAGGACTCACGCCATTGATTTCCGCGCACCAAAGCCCGCCTGAGCGACTGGAACGAGCCTGCCGTTCGGTGTGACGCCTTCCTGCGTGGTTTGGGGAGTACCTGAAGGACGAGAGCTGGTCTCCTCGAACTGAACTCCCTCTTCCTTTGACGACCTGGTCGGGTTGACAACACGTGCATCGACTGGGCGCATTCAGGCTCGCGCCCGTCAGGAGAGACGTCAGGTTCAAAGTTCAAAGACACCAGCCCTCCTCGCGTTTCGATCGCATGGCCGCCCTCAGCCACGGAGGAAGCTACCTCCAACAGCCACAGGGCGAGGGAGCCAGAGCCGATGCAGATTGGTCGCACCAGACTCAGCCCAGAGGAGCGCGCACGCCGTCGCCAGGGTAACCTCTGCCTTTACTGTGGACAAGCAGGCCACTTCATCTCCCGGTGCCCAGCAAAAAGGACGGACTCACCAGTAGAGGGGGAAGTACTGGTGAGTCGTCCCTGTGAGCTGCTTCCTCCACAACGCCCTCTCTGCCATGCAAAGTTATTTCTGCACAGTGGCTCACACACCTTGGCCACCTTTATAGACTCTGGTGCGGATGTCAGCCTCATCGACGAGGAACTAGCTCTGCAACTAGGCATCACCCGGATTCCCCTCTCCAAGGCCATCTCTGCCAGCGCTGCTTGATGGACATCTACTGGGGACAGTCACCCATCCAGACAGAGCCCATTCACATGCTTTTAGCTGCTTATCTGGCAACCACCACGAGACTATACAGTTCCACGTTCCACATCCTGCATTCCCCTCGTCTACCCCTAATCCTGGGGTACCCCTGGCTGCGGAGACATAATCCTCACGTGGACTGGTTGACGGGTGGGGCCATCCTGGGTTGGGGATCTTCCTGCCATCAGGTTTGTCTCCGCCAAGCTGTTGTTCCTCAGCCTTCCCACTGCTCCAGCACTCCTCCTGACCTCAAAGGGGTGCCCTCTGAATATCTGGACTTCAGGGAAGTATTCAACAAGGCCAAAGCGACATCTCTTCCTCCCCACCGACCATATGACTGCGCCATCGACCTCCAGCCCGGCACCACACCCTCCCCGAGGCCGCCTGTACTCCCTGTCGGCTCCTGAAAGAGAGGCCATGGAGGCCTCTACATCAATGACTCTCTGGCAGCTGGCATCATCCGGCCCTCATCATCACCAGCAGGGGGGCAGGATTTTTCTTTGTGGAAAAGAAAGATAAAACTCTTCGTCCCTGCATAGATTACCGCGGCCTGAATGACATCACCATTAAAAACCGTTACCCACTTCCCCTCATCTCCTCTGCATTTGAACTCCTTGATGGGGCCACTGTGTTCACTAAACTGGATCTGCGCAACGCCTATCACCTGGTTCGCATCCGAGACGGGGACGAGTGGAAGACGGCTTTTAATACTCCCACAGGACATTATGAATATCTGGTTATGCCATTCGGCCTCACCAATGCCCCAGCAGTATTCCAGGCTCTGGTGAACGACGTACTCCGGGACATGCTTAAACAAGTTTGTGTTTGTGTATCTGGACGACATCTTGATCTTCTCTAAGAACAAGGAAGAGCATGTCCACCATGTGCAAGCTGTGCTCCAGCGTCTTTTGGAAAACTCACTCTTTGTCAAGGCTGAGAAGTGTGAGTTCCACGCCTCATCGGTTTCTTTTCTCGGCTTCATTGTGGGACGTGGGAGCCTGCAGATGGATCCTGCCAAGGTGTCTGCCGTCGCATCCTGGCCCACACCCAGCTCTCGTAAACAGTTGCAGCGGTTCTTGGGGTTCGCCAACTTCTACAGGAGGTTTATCCGGGGCTACAGCACTGTGGCGGCTCCTCTCACTGCCTTGACGTCCTCCAAGGTGACTTTTCAGTGGTCTGTGGCTGCCAAAGAGGCATTCGACGCCCTCAAAACACGTTTCACGTCGGCCCCCATTCTTATCATGCCAGATCCGGAGAGACAATTTATATTGGAGGTGGATGCATCTGACGTAGGAGTGGGGGCAGTGCTTTCACAGCGGTCGTTGGAGGACCAGAAGCTGCATCCTTGCGCTTTCTTCTCCAGGAGACTTTCGCCAGCGGAGAAAAATTATGACATTGGTAATCGAGAACTCCTGGCTGTCAAGCTGGCGTTGGAGGAGTGGCGCCATTGGTTGGAGGGGTCCAAGCAGCCTTTTCTGGTGTGGACCGACCACAAGAATCTGGAATACATTCGATCTGCCAAGAGACTGAATTCTCGCCAGGCCCGGTGGTCGTTGTTCCTCACCAGATTTAATTTCACCCTCTCTTACCGACCTGGGTCCCGCAACGTCAAACCTGACGCATTGTCCCGCCAGTTTCTGAAGGACGAAGATGTTACCCCATGTCTGGACACCATCATCTCCCCTCTCATCTCGTCGCCCCTCTTCTTACATGGGAAATAGAAGAGAGGGTCAAGGCCGCACAGGAAGGTCAGTCAACCTGGGCCCAGCGGTTGTCCTCAGAATCGACTCTTTGTTCCTCCGTCTCTGCGGTCTGACGTTCTTCAGTGGGCCCACAGTTCCCGTCTCACTTGCCACCCTGGGATTCAGAGAACTATTGATGTAGTGCGGCAAAGATTCTGGTGGGCCACGATGAATGAGGATACCCGGGGATTTGTCAAGGCCTGTCCTGTCTGCAGCCGTCACAAGTCCTCCCACCACGCTCCTGCCGGTCTCCTGCAGCCCTTGCCTGTGCCTTGTCGTCCCTGGTCTCACGTCTCTCTGGACTTCGTCACTGGCCTGCCACCATCCCATGGCCACACCACCATCCTGACAGTAGTAGACCGGTTTAGCAAGATGGCCCACTTCGTGCCCTTGCCCAAGCTCCCCTCAGCCAAGGAGACCGCAGAACTGATGTTGACACATGTCTTCCGTCTGCATGGACTTCCTGTGGACGTTGTTTCGTTTCAGACCGGGGTCCCCAGTTCACCTCTATCTTCTGGAGAGAGTTCTGTGCACGTTGTGTGGGGGCTTCAGGGGGCTTCGGCCAGCCAGCCTGTCGTCAGGCTTTCATCCCCAGTCCAACGGTCAGACTGAGAGGATGAATCAAGAGTTGGAGACAGCCCTTCGCTGCATGGCCTCACAGCACCCATCATCCTGGTCACAACAGCTCCTGTGGGTCGAATATGCGCACAACACACTGACCTGCTCTGCCACTGGACTTTCTCCTTTCCAGTGCGCCTACGGCTTCCAACCTCCCCCTGTTCCCTGACCTGGAAGAGGAGGTTTCCTGCCCATCGGTGCAAGCTTTCATCCGCCGCTGTCGCCGGACGTGGACTCAAGCTAGAGCTGCTCTTCTCCGCTCCTCTGACCGATGGTACACAGAGGCTGCCAACCGCCATCGCTCTCAAGCTCCCACTTACCGGGTCGGCCAAAGGGTGTGGCTCTCCACTCAAGACCTTCCTCTCTACGAGTAGAGTCTAAGAAGCTGGCTCCTAAGTTTATTGGTCCTTTTCAAATTCAAAGAATCATCAATCCTGTCGCCATCAGACTAAAGCTCCCTCGGTCCATGCGCGTCCATCCCACCTTCCATGTCTCCAGGATCAAACCGGTCTGCGAGAGCCCTCTCTGTCCTCCCACTCCCCCCCCGCCACCACCTCGCATCATTGATGGGGGTCCTGCTTACACCATTCACCGCCTTCTCCGCTCCCGACGCCTTGAGGAAGGGGAATACAGTATCTTGTTGACTGGGAGGGATACGGCCCTGAAGATAGGTCATGGGTTCCTGCACGTCACATTCTCGACACAGGCCTCATTAAAGAGTTTCACCGATGCCACCCTGACCAACCGTCGAAGCTCCCCATCTCTGCCACTGAGACACCCCACAGGAGACCACCCCTTCGCCTACGGGAGACTGCCAACCACACCAGTGAGGCTAGCCCCGAAACAAGAGTGAGGGAGGTTGACACGGTGTCCTCCGAGCACTGCCCCGGTAAACACCTCAGCCTTCTGTCTTTGACCACGAGTTCTGTGCCTGTCCCCGCTGGATTCTGTTTGCTCGTGGCTCACCGGCTCCTGGCTGTCTCGGTCTTCTCTGTCTGCTCACCTGGATCGTCCACCCAGCCTCACCTGAGTTTCCTGGCCTGCGAAGCTAACTTCTGATCACAGCTCTCCCCATCCATCAGCGTGGGCTCATTTCCAGCGTCTCTCTCCCTCGCTCCTCGGTGAGTCGGCTCTCAGCTGGATCAGCCGGCCTGTGCACGCCGAACTTTTTAAGACTCTGCTCCAGAATAACTATAGCCAGTTGTGTAGCATTTGGGTCCAATCGCCTACCCGTTACACATAAGTAAAGTACTTGAGTCAAAAGTTACATTCGATTATTGGTCTGTTTGGCAGTGGCAGTATGATAGCTGTCTGCCTGTGTGTAGCACTTAATGTTTCTGTACATCAGTCTTAAATATCTTGTTAAGCTCTAAATATGGCACAAGTAATCGACAGGCCCATGTGTGGTGTTTACCGCCGCCAAAGAGAAATGAATCTCATTTAAGTACAACGTCGTCTATCTACTGGCCCTTATCAGGTGTTGACATCATGTGCCAACAAGAATCAATGTGATCATGTGTACGGCACAACTTCACTTTAAAACGTGTCTCCTCATACACTAAGAATAGGGTTTTCTGGGTAAGCGTACCTTGCAGATTGAGGCACGCACACATGCAACATCTCACCCACAGATACTGACGGCTTCAATAACAAGTGCGAGGACTGAGGCGGGAATCGATGTGAGGTGAGGCATTGTTTCTGTCAGTGCTGCTGAACGGCAGGAGAGGAATAGAGGAGACTGTGCGGAGACTGATGCTATGTGGACATGACTAAGGGATGCATCAGAAGATCCAGGAAGAACCAGGGTAGATTAAGAATGTGAAAATAGTTTATGCCGTACAGAGGATTATAACAGCTCAAGTGCTCATCATCAGTCAGGTCTAACTGCAACAACATGCACATACAAAACTGGCAAATGCCGCCATGCAAAATCTGTCCAGTGTCTTTTTCTTCCACAGCTGATGCCTCCTGTTTCAAAAGTAGTGCCTCAGCTCTGCCTGATATACACAAATAGCCAACTGAAGATGCTTCCCCTGATGACACTATAATGGCTCCAGCCTTCAGTTGAGGCACTGGAGGCACATAACCTGAGGCATTGATTTATTTCCTCACTGACTCCATTACAGAGCCGCTGAAGCCTAGTCTGCTGTGTGTTTGATGCAGAGCGAGTTTCATGATTTAATTTACAGTCAAGTTCATAAATCACAGACACAAATGGATGCCGCAAGAGAGTACAGAGGTTCAAAGCTGATGGAAAGGAAGAAATTGTTCTAACATTTATGATAAGACAAAGAATGATAATTTAACTGTAAACTGAGCAGCAGCAACGAAACTCAAGGAATATAACAAAACTGTCTATTCCTGGATGACAGAAACAGAAGTGACAGCAGCACGTAGCATGGTGTAAGAGAGGCACCGCGGAAGTCATTTCAATAAGCTGAGGAAATAACATCACAGGGGCAGGGAGGGACAATCAGTCGGAGCGTGTGTGTGTTTGTGGGTTTCTGTAAAACTGCAAGAGAGATAAAAAAAGGGAGGTGTGAGGTGTGTGTGTGTGTGTGTGTGTGTGTGAGAGAGAGAGAGAGAGATCATGTGTCTGGGGTTTTGCAAGCATTTGCATCACAGTTGTCTGTCCACAAGATGGCATAGGAATACAATGATGGCATTAGTCTGCATCAGTGTCAAAATCTACAGCATTTGGTGCCTCTTGTCTAGAAATATACATTCCAGTGAAATATAATGTGAGCAGGCTGAAAGTGTTCTTTTTGCTCATGAGCACTCTGAGTGGACGTATCAGCCTCTGAAGGACTCAGCACATGTTGACAGACTTGTCTGTGGCAGGTCAACCACACTTTGAATTCTATTTGAGCCATTATAAGGCTCCTGTGTATACCTGTTTTATTCATTATAATAAGAACCTGATGCTACAGCTGCAAGTTGGATACTCTCTACAATGCACTGAATGAATGTTATAAATTGCTAATTCCAGCTTTAAAGAGGTGAAGACTTTGTTTGGATAAAAGTAATCAATTAAACAGAGTTTTCAGACACGTTTCACTCAAGTTTTTTCAAAGTTACATCCTTCAAAATGGTCTCAAGTGAAACGTCAGGAGCAAGATATGTACTGAGTGAGTTAGTAAATATGAAGCATGCAGTGATATTTTACAATGTGATTCCTATTAGTACCAAACAAGTTGGTGGGAGGGACAGAACAAAACACTGGTGACAAAGAAAAGTTAAGAAAAAAGCAAAACTTAGCCTAAGAATACAACAATTATAACCTACAAAGAACAATGTCGGAATCCACCACAAGAGTTTACAGACATACAACGACTTCAAAGTGAGATGAAGCTCTCTTCTCGACATGTCAGGACAACCTAATGTGATGCACAACTGAGAGCCTGGTGCAGCCATAGACTGTACACAGGGACTTTATATATGATCTGTATGAGTGTAGTTGCACTCATACAGAAAACTCACACTGACTCATGATTTTATAGTTTTATAGTCACAGAAGTTATCCACCATTATTTAATGTCTTGCTTAAATAAAAAAGGTAAGCAAAGCCCTTTGCGTGAAAGAGAGACAAAACATTGCTAGTTTGGCATTGCTGGTTTCCGAAATGTTTAGTTATGTCATGTCTTGTCGTATCTGTTAAGTTTCCATGTCTGTCATGTTTCTGTTTCCTGTTCTGGCTTGTCTGTTTTATTTTGAAATCCCTAACTCTCCTCTTGTTTCAGGTCCCTTAACTTCCTCCAATTGTGTGTTTCCTGCCGGTGTGATTGTCTGCCCCGCCCTGATTGTTTCCACCTGTTGCTTGTTACCCATTACCTCATGTGTATATATATTGTCTGCGTGTTCCCTGTCTTGTTGCCAGATTGTCAAATGTGCTTCATGTGTCATGTCTCTGTGTACTTTGAAGATGCTGCCAAATCAAGCCAAAGAACTCTACAACCACGATTCTGCTCTGTAAGATCTTTTATTAAAACCCTTAAAAACCAAGTGAGTGTCCTGTCCTGCATTTGGGTTCACCTGCCTGGTCCCGAGTCGTAGCAGTTCGATCTGGCCAAGACATGAACCCAGCGGACATGGACACCGTGAAGTCTGCTCTGTCAGCGCAAGACTGAAAAATACAGCTTCATGAGGCCCAGCTAACAAACATCAGCAGCGGCATCAAGGAGCTGACAGACAGCCATGCGGAGCTCAAATCTGGCATCGCCAACCAGGTCCGACACTTGGCAGCCCAGCTGTAACAAGTGGTCAATCACCTGGAGAAGATTACCTCGTCAAAGCCAGACCTGTCAGCCATGCCAGACTCTGCTCCGTCAGCCGTCTCATCTACTCCGCCGGCAGATCCACCTCGCCCTGTTCGCCTTGCAGCACCAGAGAAATTCTCTGGGGAATCCGGTGAGTGTCGCTCGTTCCTTGTTCAGTGTGATCTCCATTTCAAGAACGATCCAGCTGCTTTTTGCTCCGACCAGGCAAAAGTGGCATTTATGGTGTCACATCTGACGGGCCGAGCGGCAGCCTGGGCTACGGCAGAGTGGGTCAGAACAAAGGTATTCACACAGACTCTATCACGCCTGTTTGTCTACTCGTCCCCAGCTCGCAAGGCTTCGCGGGCTTTGCTTCAACTGAAGCAGGAGAGCAAATGAGTGGGCGATTATGCCATTCTGTTTCAGACGTTCACGGCTGACAGCGGCTGGAACGCCCCAGCTATCAAAGATGCTTTCATCAATGGTTTAAATGAAAACATCAAGGACCAGCTGGCTCCCCACGAAACCCCTGAGTTCGAGGACCTGGTGGTCCGCATCGACATCTGGCTTCAGGAGAGGGAGTCAGAGCGCTGCCAGTTCGGCAGGAGGTCCTCCAAACCACAAAGGGTGTCCGGAGGCTTCAGGGAGTTTAACCGATCCAGCCACGCATCTGCATCAGGTCTGGAAGAGGCGTCGCCTGTCTGCAGGGAGGAACCCGTGCAGCTGGGTCGCACCAAACTGCCTCCAGAGGAGTGACAGTGCCGTCAGATGGAGGGGGGCCTGCTTCTACTGCAGGCAACCTGGGCATCGGGTGAGATTGTGCACACGTTAAAAGCCAAGGGCTCACCAGGCATGAGGAGGGCGCCAGTGAGCCGTGCTGATGACATTGATTCTTCTCACAGATCATTGACTACGGTAACTGACTGTAAATGGTAAAACCACTCCTTTAAGTGCACTAATAGATTCTGGAGCAGATGAAAGTCGCATGGACAAATCATTAGCACATTCATTAGGTTTATCTGCTCAACCACTTGAACAACCGGTTTTTGCTAGATCTTTAGATGGAAGACTTAAGTAAAGTGACAGCACCCATAGTTATGTCAGTTGAACCTGACCACAGAAGATTTCTTAATCTCTGACTGTTCTCAACACCCTCTTATTCTCAGGTTTCCCTGGTTTAAAAAAAACTGCAATCTCCACGTTAAATGGGAGACAGGGAGGATTATTTACCAGGACAAGTCATCTTCTGTATCCTGTTCCTCTTTCTCTTCCCACAGAATGGCCATGACCTCTCAGACCCCTGAACCGAACCCTGGCGATTACCCTGATATGGAGAGTCCCACCTTGTTATCATGACCTGCGTGAGGTATTTAATAAGGCCAAGGCCACCTCTCTGCCCCCACATCGCAACTGTGACTGTGCCATAGATCTCCTTCCAGAGGCTCCTATACCAAAGGCCAGGCTTTACTCCATCTCTGGCTCCCGAACAGAAGGCATGGATGAGTACAGTGAGGCATTGCTGAGGTCCAGCATCATGCGTCCCTCCTCCTCACCGGCCGGAGCGGGTTTCTTCTTCGTGGGCAAGGAGGACGGCTCGCTTCGGCCGTGCAATGATTACAGCTCACTCAACGACATCAGTTAACAGGCATCCTCTACCACTCATCTCCTCTGCCTTTGAGCAACTCCAGCAGGCCAAAATCGTCAAATGTGCTTCATGTGTCACGTCATTGTCTTGTCTCAGTGTAATTTGAAGATGCTGCCAAATCAAGCCAAAGAACTCTACAACCACAATTCTGCTCTGTAAGATCTTTTATTAAAACCCTTAAAAACCAAGTGAGTGTCCTGTCCTGCATTTGGGTTCACCTGCCTGGTCCCAAGTTGTAACAAGATAAGTCTTTTATGGTTTTAAGGAGCGTTCCATTATCTGCTGCATGTCATTTGGTCTGCTTTACACTTCCTGCTATATCTAAGGAATATCAAAGCATGTACTGTATTATCACTATTAGCATACAGTATCGGCATTGATTCATTGTAGTGTATGATTACTTTAAAAAGGCTATTGCAGTGCAATATGAAAATAACACACAATGACATTCAGCTTGCCAGAAATGTCCTTAATTTTAATGTGCCAAAAAAAAGATTTGTCACAAGTCTCAAATCTGGAATCCGATGTAAGTCTTAAAGTTAAGTCTCAAGTCACTGTGCCTGTGACATAAGGGTAATTCAAGCCCTTATTTCTTTTTCTGATTGACACAGCTGTCATTTTCATGTTGTCACATGTTTACTTCTGACCATCTGTGCCCAGGTGTGGCTAGGCAAATTGCTGGTGGCAGTGCTTGAGGCAGCAGAAAGCACCATTAGCCAACAAAAACCTGGTCTCAAGTCAATGGTGCAGTAATTTCCTGCTATTCAAAGGCCAAATTAGTCAGATATAAGAAGTGCCTACCCAGGTAGGTACACACCACACACACTGCGTATTACACACACAGGAACATAGCCTACTTAAGTGTTTTCTCTTTGTGCATAAGCAGAAAACAGTTTGCATCTCCAACTTGCCAAATCCAGCATTTAAATAGCACCTGGCATTTAAAAGGAGAGAGAGATGACACTCAGATTGGTTTAGTTCATGTTACGCCCAAAACACACATGATTTCATTGAAGCAGAATTAAGTGACTTGTTTAAAAAATGACTTTCATCATATTTGCTAAAACTGTCTCTTTGGTCTGACAGTAATACATGACAGATAATCTGTGATTAAAAAAAACTCCACAGGCTCCATCTGCTACCTCTACGATTATTTGTCAAAACTGTTGCTAAGAACTGCTCCTGCACAAGCTCTGCTCTCCTACACATGCACTAACGTGGGGCAGATGTAATGGCAGATAAACAACACCCAAACGATTTTCACAAAAAATACGTAAACATATAAGAGCAATGAGGAAAAGCAAGTTAGAAAGAAAGTCTAAGAATGAAGAGTGAAGTTATTATAGACAAAGGTTATGACAATTGGCACCCCTCAGTGTTGTGCTGCAACTTACATTCATCTGTGGCCTCTGAAAAAGCAACTTTTTCAAAGAAGGAAAAATGTTCAGGAAATAAATATTTTTCCAGTTCACATTTGTGTTTTAGTAAGCAACCACATGTAACAATACATAACAACATTCAGATGTTCACAGAGTTTGCCCCCAAGAGCTGAAGCCCTCCAACACGGCTCTGATAGACAGAAAGTACATGACATCACCTCAAAGTTTGTGCCCCCTCCATCTGAGTCATCAGATTTAGCGTTTAAGAGACAGGGTCTTCCTCTGCGTAAAGTACCACGCTGTTTTTTTGCAGTGTTACTGTGGGAAGCCTGAGAACAGGAGCTACAAGGAAATGACCTCCATCAACCACTGAAACCAACATTAACCAGCAAAATCCCCCCGACACATGCTGGCAGTGTCTTAAATTCAAAATTGGGACTTCAAAGCCCCCAACTTCCTCTGCTGTGGTTGAAGTGTTGTGTGTGCGTGTGTGTGTGTGAAAAGTGTGTGTGAAAAGTACTGTAGATTTTCACAGATATAGCCATTAGTATTAGTAATATCTGTATCTACAATATTAACGGTCTGAGCAAAAAAGAAAACAAGGTTGTTTATTTTTTATACTGCAAAAACAACAATAATAATAGGTAAAAATAAAACAAATGTGAGAGACAACCTTGTGAAACTGATTGTAAAGAACAAGAAACTTAATGAGGAAACACAGAGTCGAGAATTTCTATTGATACAAAAACCTGCAGCTTCTCTGTGCTTTATTCCCTTTTTTCTTTCCTATTTATAATAACAGAAACCTATTCCCAGCCCTCAATCAGGTTTCATCTTAGTGTCAGCTCAGCTATACTGTGCCCAGACTGCAATGACAGAAATGTCAAAAAAATATGGAAAAACTACAGCTGATACCACGTTGGCTTGAAGGAGCAAGCTGCTGCAGAACAACTACAACACGAATTAAGTTAACAGTTATGTTTCTTTGGCATCTGTTGAAAAATACTTTGCACCAGTGCGTCGCCAGAAAATCCCATACTAACATCTACAAAACCTCTGCAGACAAAAGTGAAACTGTTTACAAGTACAGGTGCAAAAATAGATTTTTTTTGGCAATTCATACGAAGCTCTCAGTCAAAACAGGAAGCTGTTATCTCTGTGAAATATTTGTGGAAAATGTCCTTTAAAACACAAAGGAAGCAGTTTGCTCTTTCTGAATTTGTGCACACATCATGCGGGTGACAGCCTCTTCAGCTGAGTTCCTCACAGTCTGCACCACATGTCCACGAACCTCTTAGAAGTCTTCCGTTGCAGGAGGTGCTTGTGATGCTGTAGGTGGATAAATGGGTGCTCGTGTCTGAGTTCCTGTCTACAGTTTCCTCCTCTCAGGCACAGAAACTGCTGCATTAGTCGAACATATCAAACCGGCAGGATTCAACGCACAAGAGGCAGCTCCTACAACCATTACGATCAAAGACTTGAGGGCCTCCTCTCCAGGCCTGCCAGCAGCACAGTTCTTCTATCATGGTTGACAACGCCACCACCAAGCCTCTATGGTTAGTTTTGATCGTCGCTGCTCACATGGTATTCAACGGTAAGCTATCTTCTTTTGGTGGTTGGTGTTTAACACTCTAACATTTGAGGTTTTGTGGGGTTTCAACTGCTACAGATTCATTTTTTTACCGCTGTTTTTCATTTATATTTTGTGTTTCTTCTTTGTTCTGTCAAAACTATGTTCCCATTATAGTGGTACAGTTATGCTGTTGAAGATACCTTAGTTTCGCCACAGTAAATGATGAACTACTTGTACTGAATGGCACTGAGGAGTTCTACACAGCGTTTTTGATGTTATGTGTTCAACTGTGGTGTCTGCTGTTGTTTTCATATGCCCAAAGGACACAAAAATCAAGTACGCACATTTGTAGCCTGACCTCTTCCTTATAAAAACTTTGAATGCGTATGTTTGAGATAAAGGGAACGTAGCCTTTGTAGGCATAATGTGAAATGCAGTGCAAAAAGGAAAATACTTATTTTTTTTAACTCGTAGAAATTCTGGCTCATAATAATTACGATATAGTGACAGACTTGTGAAAGTGGAACAAGCAAAAGTTGAGATTCACAGGAAATGCTTCAAATGCATATATAGTCAGGATCTTGTTTAGTGGAGAGACACAATGACACACAATGACACATTTAAAGTTTTCAGGCAGAAAAAAAAATGGTTGTGATGCTTCAATCTTTCACTGTCTTGGGCTGATTTCTATTTCCCAAAAATATTTATAATTGTCATAGAATGTACATAATGTATTAAAATGCAGATACTGCATTATTTGGATACGCTACACAAGATACAAGGTGAAAATCTGACAACGTTTTCACTCTGTCAGCTCTGTCATCTTACTTGTCTCTTTTAACTAGCTGTTTGAGAAAATAAACTGCAATTTGATTCTTTACAGTTAATGTTTTATACTTATGGTGTCTGCACATCTAGGCTACTATAATCATACTGAAAAACATATAAGAGATATTATTATTATTTAGATTACATTTGATGCTTTTAATATGGTTTAACCACACATCAAGTCTGCATGTCAGTAGCTCAGATGGCAGTTTTAGAAACTGTTACTTTAATGTTAGTTGTCTTACCTTTAGCTGGAGTTTAGCTAGGTTTTTAGTCTCCATTATGGATGAATTTAGCTACTTCCTCATTTAGATATGTCAGATGACAAACTCACTTATCGAAATGTTGATGAAAATAGATGCTTTAAACTATCACAGCTTAAAGCCAATACTTTAGTTTTAGCTTTCACTTGGCAGGCAGTGAGTGCAATGAGGGGTTGTAGAGCTTGAAGCAGCAATTACACATTCAGAGTGCCGTCACTGTGGTTTGACTTAGTTTTTTAAGCCTGTTTCGTAGTCACTGCATTTTGCTTTTGTAAAGTAGAGTTAAAGTAGAGTAGTTCTTCCTCTTACTCACACACATCTCTTGTTTTGTAGCAGGCCACAGCCAAGCAGCGGTCACCGGGATCTTCGGCGGCAACATCAGCTTTCATTTCACATTTGAAGTCAAAATCACAAAAACAAGCGATTTTTCAGTTTATAGGTATATAAGCCCAGAAGAACCGAAAAGGAGGATTGACGTGTATTCACAGGACAAAGGAGGAGACATTTTTTACGTTTACCCTAAAACTAATTCTGTGTTTTACCACATTACAAATCTCACACTAAATCACAGTGGAAGTTATTGGGCCACTGTGTTCATGGCCTCAGGACTTGCCAAAGAAAGTAATAAGGTGGAGCTGATTGTCCAAGAGAAGAACACAAGCACCACAGGTAAGGTCAAATGATTGAAAGCTACACCTCCAGTAAATTACACCTATATAAATCAGTATTAATGCAGAGCACATTGTTATGTCCGTTCATTGAAAATGAAATGTTATTCACTAACTATAGCAGATGTATCCAGGTGATTTTTTAAATGTTTCAAGATGAACCATAAAGTCATTTACTGCAGTTTACCAGGTTACTCATCATCCAGCACCCTCACTTCCTATGTAAAAAGAGAGAGTAGGCCCTTCACAGCTGTACATTATTTGTCTAATTTTCCCAGTTTTTCATGTATAACAAAAGCTGATATAGCTTCATTATTTCTCATTTCCATAGAGCTCCTTTGTTATCCAACACACCAGTGAACACTGTTGCACTGGCTGACATGCTTCTTCATTAGGATGAACTCTTGATAAAACTATTTATCACTAAATGGAAAGCACTTACAGTCAAATAAAATCAGTATTGCCATAAAGTAGCCCAGCACAATGATTTGCAATATTGATCACAAAGGTATAATGCAACCAGAAATATTAAAAGGATAGATACCACATACTTTATGGCAAGATTTCAGTAGAAAACAGTAGAAACATTTATAATGTCTAATATCGTATTTCCCAACCGTAGGGGCAGCCCTGTACACAACATAACTAGTGACACAAAAATGTATTAATCCACGTCATAAAAAAGTCCCCAACAAGTGCAGTTTCCTCCAGTTAAAGCAACATGCTAACGAGATTAAGAGTCTCTGTGAGGCTGTACTTAAGCGCCACATTGCATTGATCTAAATGCATTATGCTAACACGCTCACAATGTCAGTGCTGTTGTTAAGCAGGTGCATAGATTGCTTTGTTAACCATCATGGTTTAACCAGTTAGCATGTTAACATTTTTAATTAGCATTCAATACAAAGTACAACTGAGGCTAAGGGGGATATAAAACAGAGTAGTGGTAAATTAAATTTTGACCTGATGAAGGGACTGGATTAAAAGTCAGTGCATCACCAAAGTCATAATTCATCCACAGAGGGAGGTGAATGTCTGAGCCAAACTTAGTGGAAGATCACGCAATAGTTGTCCAAAACTCAAAACAACCTACATCAATATCATGGAAAGTCAGGGGATCATCAAAGTCAGTGGGGTACATCCTCTGGGCATCATGAATATTTACCAGTTTCCATGGCAGTCTTGTTGAGATATTTCCGTCTGGATGAAAGAGTTGGGCTGGCCAACCAGAAGCGAAATAATTGTTCTTTTTTAAACTTTTTTTCAGATACAAGTGCATATTTTCATAATTTCCTTTTAACTCCTACAGTTCCTCCAACGACAAATGACATCACAATAAATAAAGGCAGTGGAAGTCCCAGAGTCTTCTCCTCTTACATCGTCACTGTCCTTGCGGTTTCACCTGTAGTGCTGCTGGTTGCATTACTTCCCTGGTTCATCTGGTGTCTCGTGAGAACCAAAGGTAAGGAAAGTTACGGTCCAAAATGAATCTTATTCTCTGTATTTCTTTTACTTGTCTGCCATAACTGATCATTCAGTGTTCTCAGAGATATTCTGTTGTGTAAAAACATTGGCTTAAACTCACCCTTGGTTCCTTGTAATGTAGCTAAAAGTCAGTGATATTTTTTAAGCAAACAGAGCAATTGTGAGAAGAATAATTGTTATTCTGTGGAAAAATTGTGCAGTTGTGTGGTAAGATGCTCAAAAATGCAAACCAGATTGCAGTTTCACATCCTTTTGATACATGTGATGATTCACAGCTTTTGAAAAAAGCCATCCTTCGGTGCATGCATATGTGAATGTGCCTACTATCACAGAGGGATGAGTGGAAAGAAACCGCTTGCATTATTTGTTCACCATTACCAACACGCTTTCACCTCACTGACAGTCCCTCTGGCCTACTTTGAGTAGGAACATTGCCTCTTTGAAGTATTTAACATCCCCCGTGACCTCAGAAACCACACTTGATGATTTCCCGTACGTGTATACAAATGCAGGCTTTTGCTGACTGCGCGTTCCTTTATTATGTCACACTACCCCAGTCCAAATGTGGTCCACAGATATAACTGCTCAAACAGGAACAACTCTGCAAGCCGACAAAACACAGAGATATGCTCTGCATGTAACTTATTTTCACTGCCAGAACATACTTCTTTCTTTTTAATCTATTACCAGGGCCCCAGATTAGACCTAAAAGTAACAGCAAATCAATGATAAAGTCAAACTTAATCCAACAAAAACAGAATTGATACATTTTATTTAAATATAACTTATTGAAATAGTCACTTCCAGTGCAGGCTCTGCTCTTAGGGAAGTTGACTGTCAGGACAGGAAATGCAGGTGAAAAATACAAAATAAAATCTTGCATACAGGTCTGGTAGCAATTTTTCACATTTTTTGTTTAATTAAGTACTCTCTCTCTCTCTCTCTCTCTCTCTCTATATGTATATATATATTTTCTATGTGTTTATATACTCTCTCTCTCTCTCTATATATATATATATATATATATATATATATATATATATGATATATGCTTTCTCTCTCTCTCTATATATATATATATATATATATATATATATATATATATATAGATAGATATATATAATAGATTATATATATATATATAGATAGATAGATAGAAGACATAACACTCAATTGAACATTTGGAGCTTAAGCCTTCTTTCTTAATAACACACTTCTCATTTATAATATCCCATTGAAGAATAGTATAGTCCAACATTGATGATGATTGATGATGATTTTTGGAAGTGATATAGACAAATGAAAATAAAAGGCTTATTTTAGAATCCAGTAATTAAGCTCAGTGTTAATCATGGTATAACGAAAATCAATTACTACATGCTTCATTTAAAAAACAAGCAAAAAGAAAAAAAAGCATGCACACACGCACACACACACACACACACACAGAAACTGACTATATGAAATGTTCTGTTGCCCCGTATTCAGGAAACACAGTATATCACAGCAGCACAACAGTGTATGTGGACTTTTTGGTGCTGCAGAAATCTGATGGGCCAGTGGTACAGATTGCAACATAGGCAGTGTTTGACTGCATGTTTTCCACTGTACAGTATGATTGAATGTTACACCTACAAAAGGCAGAAAGGCTGTACAAACATCACAGTCCACAAACTTCAGTTCAAATAAAATTCCTTCATACAGCCAGCAAATTCTCTGCTGTTTAACTGTGAAAACAGCTTAGTGTACATTTTTCTATATTTTTATAAATAATATAGAAAAATGTATATAATAGTGCATTATAGTTAACATCTTGAGACAAATGCTGACCTATGCCTTTGTCTAAACATTTAATAAAGTCGAACCCACACTTATATTAAACAGCTGGGTTTTGTTATTCACAGAAAACAAGTTAATTCAACCATAAGACTTCAGGGGATAACACTAGCTTGGCTTCAGTACCTTTTAAATGACAGAGTCTATCCACATGTGTAACATTTGGAAATTTGCATGATTTAGATAACATATATTGATAGCGGTGACGGTGGGCCCTAACCCTAACCCCAACGTGCAAGACCCTTTCAGTTGTCACGAGGAAGGGTGTAGTGAAAACAACTGAGGATGCCTTAAGATATGTCGTTTGGGTGACCTGTTGTGGAGTCGAGAGCAGAACCTGCACATGAAGTGACCCCAAAGAGGAGCCCAGCAGGTAGACCCATCTTAAAAATTTGCGAGCCAGCGCCTCTAAAGCTCTTTGCGTCTTGTGGATACAAAAAAGGCACATAATTTTTTTTTAATGTGAAGTTACATAGAACTATTGACATGCTGCACAAACTATAGTTTATCTGTTTGCCTGGTACTGTCTCGAGCTCCATCATATGATGACTGAGCAAAGATATCAGAAGAAGTCTTTGTGCATGCACGATGATCTGTATCAGTCCCTCATCTTGATTATCTCGACAACCGTGTGCAGTTGTTTGGTTGAGCAGTTCTTGAAAAAATGCCAAGTAATCGACTCTTTTCAAACACTTTTTGAATGTTCACTGCACTTCCTTTAAAGTGACTAACTGTGTTTTGATGCCTGCTCAGCTCTATTCAGATGTCCTAAGCTTTGACTGACTTTACATTTTCAGACCTCATAACAAAGCAAGGATATTAATTAGAGTTAAAATTCATACCCACATGTCTTGCAGTGACTCAGCAGTTGATTATTTGCCTGACGGACTGATATTTTACCTGTTTTTCTTATACAGACAGAGAACAACCGCCACCACGGCAAAACTCTAATCCCACAATACAAGTAAGAACATTCATCTTCAAAGACGTAAAAGTCAAATTAAATAGCCTTATTATCTATCCGCAGCAATTCTTCAGCTTGATACTGGATTGTCTTTGCAGGAAACAATTGAGGCATCCAACAATTTCCCTGCGCCCTCAGTGGTCTACAGCGTGCTGGACTTTCCCAAAAGACCTCCAACAGTTTTGGAGATTAATCCGAACGACACAGAGTACGCTGCTGTCAGTTATCTCCCAGAAAAGAGCCAAGTGTGACGTGCAGCTGAATATAAATCTGCAGTTTTCTCTTGGTTTTAGTAAAGGTATGCAAGATGATTCCTATATAATCTGAAAATATATTTCTAGAAAGTGTGACCAATATATGACCAATATATATAATTTTTATAAACAATGATGAAACCTACACGTCTGTGGGCTCATTTTGGGCAATAGTCTATAGGCAAGAGTTTGGAGGGAAAAGTCAAGAGAAAAGTGGGCTGTAAGAATGTAGGTGTCCTTTGTTATTGGTGGTCTCAAGATTGAAATGTTGACAGTCGCTGTGTGAAACCACAAGCAAGCACACACATGTTACAGTAACAAACCAACGTTTTGATTTCTTTCCATTGTTGTTTGCTCCTTAAATATGCCAGGGTCATCTGGCCACCAAACAGTCAAAGGGAGAGTCTCTGATTCTGTATTTTTCTTATCATTACCAAATGCCATAATAAGACCAAAACCATTTCCTGTATTAAGCATCAGTGAACAGCACTGTTGCACTGTTGACATGTTCCTTTATTGTGATGAACATAGACAATTTAGTTTATTTTGAATAAATCCCACAGACACATGCCCTGCTGCTGTAATCACTGGAATACCAAATGTGTGTTAATATGCCACTGAAAATAGTGCCCCAAAAATGCACTATATATTACTCTTTGACTAACATTTACTAAAAACTCAAACTTAGTTGAGCCCGTTTTTCTAAGTGAATTACTAAGCCTTTTTAATTTATATTTTAAAAATGAAACAATGTACTTTTGGGCCATTTTGAAAGATTTACAACAAATAGGCTCAGGACAGCATAGGGAAGTCATAAATTGTTTGGAGACGGAATAACACATTGTTGATTTTAGTCTTTTTTAAGTCTTTTTTTCTTTTAGTCTTTTCAGGGCATATGTTGATATTAACAAAAATGTATGATTAGGCCAGCCTTCTCCCTCAAGCTACAGTAAAGCTTAAGTACATGTAGCAAACATTGTCTCATGATGTATAAATACTTAACAAGAATTATAATACTGATCTAGCCAATCAGAGACTATTAGTGTTTCCCGTTCAGAAAGGAAATTCTGTCAGTTTTGCCAACATTACATTTGACATTTCTGACTTGTTTATTAATATTTTCATCTTCAGTGAAACATACACGTTCCCTCTGGGTTTCGGGTTTAGTCACTTTCATCTTCTATGTCATGATGTTTTTCATCATTCTGTTTATCACAGTTCTGACTCATCCTCTTCATCTGTTTAAATAAACGGAGCTAAGACCCATTGGTGAAATGAAACGGTCTTAGTAAATGGTGACCTTTTATTTGTAGATTAGAGATCTCAACAGTACTGTATATTCACAAGTGTAATTTTCCATTCACTGTATAGTGACAGTTTGATACTGTCACATCGGTTTTTTCACATACAACTATCTGACACTATCTGACACTATCTTACTGCCATTTTCCACTGCATTTCCTCTTAAGTTCTCTTTTGGCAGGCGTTTTGATAGATTTGTCAGACAAAGTACTGATTTATGTTATAAATGCCACATATTGATTTTGTTCATGTGTGTTATTTCTTGTATTATACAGAGTAAAGCTCAACCAACATATCGGTTCACCAGTGGCAGGCACGCGAAATGATTAATCAGCCCGGATGTTATTGTTATTCAGGAAGGAAAATAAAGCTTGGCCTTTAAAAAAAAAAAAAGGTGGTCATGATGGCACGCAACCAAACACCGACTGAGTTTTTTTTCCTTTGCTCTGAAAACCTTGTTGGTAAAAAGGAAATTTTACTACTGAACTGTTTCTTCTTGAAATGCACACATAATTTTAAGGAATGAATGTTGAAATACAGCAATAAACTTTATTTTTTTTTACTATATTTTTGTCCTAATGATGTGTTTTGTTCATTGATGATGGGTGTATGGATGTATCACATGTAACTAACAGAAAATATGCTTTGTTTTTAATGTCAGTTTTGCAGTTCAGTGTTTCAAATGAGATCAAACACCTCATGCATGATTCATAGTGTGCTTGAGTTGTACAAGAAAAGTAAAGCTGCCCTCCCAGTTTGTTAAATGTCCTGAATAAAAAACATACATCTCTGTCATAGCTGCTGATTCCCGCTCTTGCCTCAGTACCAGGGATACAGACCACAGTTCTTCATGGCTTACCAAACCTTGGCTCTGTAACATCATTCAGCAATGATTCAGCATAGTCACAGGTTGTTCTCATGGAGGAGCTAATTATAGCTCATCAGTGGGGCTGGCCCTAGTAAGTCACATGTTAACCAACCTTTTGGTTTTGCTGTGTAGCCTGTGTAGTGTCATCTCTCCAGGTGCAGACGCGAGATCAAGCATTTAATACATTGAAACACTGCAAAGTCTGTACAATTAGTACTTTCAATTTTGTATAAAACAGGCCCCCGAAAAGGCTGAGGTCAGCCCTGTGTGGTAACTTGTAGGGGTTCATCTGCCTTGCCTTCTTACCTGTTTTGTGTTAGGTTTCAGCCAATACTGCCAAAACAAGACAATAAGTTTCATTTCAAGATAAAACTGGATAAGCAGCCCACATAAGGAAAAAAAATCAAAGAATGAGGGAGTTAACTAAATGAGTAGCCAGGCACTTTCCCTAACCACATAGGCATGTAGAAGAGGGTAAACCCCTGGAAAAGTCAATCAATTAATCAATTTCCCTCCATTTGATACTCTATTAGTCATCTGACAGTGGAAACAAAAAATCATGCCAACATCTTACATAATCACAGAACTGGCTTGATTATCAATTGGGCAAAGTTGGACCTTAAATGAGGTTAGTCATTGTATTTATTAATTATAGAATCATTAGGTAACATGCACCACTATTGTATGACATTAACTCAAGGGATTATAGTTATTATTTTATTTGATATTTAGTTTACCTAATATATTTTTCAACAAGTTTGTGTTTGATCAAATTACCACAAACTAACAGGCACAGCAAACCGGAGTCGGGTAGTACGAGAAGAAGAATTACTTCCGGGTTTCTTGGCAAAATGTAATGAAGCTGTCATGTGTAATCTGTTCTGTGCTCAAAAGGAACTTAACAGCAACACAGTATAGACATAATGCATGGAGAGAATAGTATCCTTCATATTCCCCTTTCCTGTAGACAAAGAAAGTAACAAAATCTCCTCAAGGTAGTTTAATATTGCCTTGCTGTGGGACAACAATACACAGCCATGGTCTACAATAGCCACATAGTTAAGTAATATCTAAGTTGAAACATCCTACTTTTAAATTGGACTCCGTGTGTTTGTTTTCACAGATGTTGGGATCCTTCATCAGTTTGTCACCTCCTATTTTAACCTTTCATCCTCCATGTGAACAAACAATAGCCGACGTTACAGCGATGGGAGTCTTACTCCTGAGTTACACCCAAAGAAAGCTCAGTTACTTTATAAAAATGTAAAATTACATCTCATGCTTCTCTCTTTATTGAAAGGTTCTGAGTTTGTGAAAGCACAAATATTGGTCATTTCAAAAGTTGAACTTCTGCGCACAAGATGATTGGCTTGACAAGCTTTAAACAGCCCTCTGGTGCGAAACTCTGCTCATCTTTCTGAGCAGTGAAGTTCAAACATCCAACTGAAGTCACAATGATCAAAGACTTTCTGCTCTGAGTGTAAAGGCAAGCTTAATATCTGTGACACTATCTGTTTTGCAGAATAAAACTCCAAGTATTTTCACTTTGTGATACTTTCACTTTGTGAACCCTGAACAGTCACTGACGCTTCTTTGAGGTGAAGCTGGACTTTTTGGTCTTCTGTTTGTGTGCGTGTTTGCTGCTACCTGTTGCACTGTCACAAGCAAATAACGTGTCTGCACTTTGCACAACATAACACCCACTTATACTGTACTGAGGTTTCTCATAAACAAACCAACTTTTCCATAACCGTGCTATGAGCTGTTGCATCTTCTCAAAGCAACATTTAAATGATGAATGCAGACTAATGAAGATCAACCAAAAAATTACTTTACCCTCTATTTTTACATCTGAAGAATTTTCAGAGGCCTGAAGTCTTGATAGCAGCAATTTGAAAACACACAATATAAATATAAAGACACATTTGTCATCATTAATCTATTTTCCCTTTTACAGATTTAACAGTCTTACTGAGTGCAGCAAATGTACTAGCTGTAAGTATTAGCTGTAAAAATAATTGTTGTACTTGTTATATATGACATTATTAGACTGTTAAAACTGTAGAGTTGTGGATGGTATCAAAATTCAAATTTATTTATTTAGAGCCCAAAATCACAAACATTGTTTGCCTCTGGAGGGCTTTACAATCTGTACAGTTGTGACACCCTCTGTCCTTAGACCCTCGAACCGAGTCAGGAAAAACTTAAAAAAATCCTCCAACAGTATAATTTTAAACAGTATAATAAATAACATATTGAAAGCACAATTATAGACTCAAAACAGTGCGTTTTTAAGTCTCAAAAGGTTGTGTCCCCTGTCACAGTGTTCGCCTCCACACACATTAGTCATTATCCACTATTGTGCCACATCACAAAACATGGCATTCTGTGATTAATCTGATCCACTTCGTTGATGCATACTCAGCTTTTGTTTCAAGGCGTTTGTTACTCAGCCAGTTCATTTTCCAAGTTAACAGAACAGTTTAAAAGAAAATAAGCTTACTCAGATATTTTCCAACAAAAAGAAAAGGTGGAGATGAGATGAGCCTCTCCAAAGGGGTAGCAGACAAATCAGACAGCTAATGAGATAATTAATGGGAGAGGACAAAGGAGAAACATTTCTACATACATACACAAATCTGGATCGCACTTTATTTAACGATATGCAAACACTACAATACAATACAAAAACTAGAATGAATAGGTCTTTTATGAGACAGTAAAAAACATAGATTTATGCCATTTGATGCACTCTCTACCCTACCCTAATATGGCCTTATATGTGATCTCTAATTATGGCATATTTTAGGTGTATCATGTTTAATAACTTTGTTTGTTTACTGTATAATAAAGTACATAGCTTTAGTTTTTGTATTATTTGATACAAAGTACGGCTTGTTAAATCTTATTAGTGTAGTTATTATTAGTTTATTAGTTTTCTTATTAGTTTTCTTTATACACAAATGTTTTTTTTTAAAGTTTAAATATTTAAGCTTTATGAACTAAGAACAATAATGTAAATGGAATCACATGAGAACATCACAGGAGAAATGTCTCTAACAACTAATAAATGTGTGAAACATGACAAGGGGCCTGAATTAAACACAACTTTTATGTAAGACGTCACAGGCAAAACAAGGTTGGGAACCACTGGTCTTTTACAGTGTGTTGTATTTTATTAGCTTTTCAATGTAAGAAATAGAAAGTATAAAGTATTGTAAAATGGAAATGCTCAGGTTAAGTATAAGTATCTAAAAATTGTACTTAAGTACAGTACTTGAGTAAATATACTTATCACCGCTGACCACTGATGTATGGTGCACCTCATTTCAGCCTCCAACTTTCTTCCTGCCTATTGTCAAATCCTGTTTTATCTTAATTGAGTGTGAGTCGTTACACACAGCCATCTTTTTTACTCAACAAACAATGAGCACATTTGTTCATGGCTTACGTCTTTGTACAGAGTCTTTGTCTGTTATTACATGAAGAGTTTCTTAATCATTTTCTCATTATAAGTACTACAATTATTAACTTACAATGATGCGGTGATTTGGTGTTATGTGTCCTGTTGAAATGCCCTGGACTGCAGTGCAAAATTAGCTTTAAACTAACTGTGGTACAATATATGAAATAGTAACTTTTATGTTATGTTTGCACTTATAGACTTATAGATAGCTAAAATCAATAAATAGATTGTTGCGTGCGTGCTTCTAAATGAAACCAGAGCATTCTGGAAATAACGCCTGTTTGTGTGTGTTAATAATCAAATGCTGCAGTGCTGCTGACCTGTGGGTGAAAGGCTGACATAGATGTTGGTTTCCGCTTGACATCAGCAGAAAAAGCAATGAGCCCTGCTCTCAGTCTCTCAGCTCCCCAAATTTAACAGGGAACTCAACAGCAAGATAGACTTCTTTGTGGTTTGTTTGCCCGATGAGTATCACGTTTTTTCTGCCCTGTCAACAGTTTGTCCATTTTGTACTTGTTGCTTTGCTGCATGGATGAATGTGAATCTTCTAGGGCACTCTTATTTCTTTATTATTTCATAGTCTTCACAGCAGACATTTTTACTTGTCACAGCAGGAAAAGCACACTTGTAAGTAAAAACAGAAATGATGAACACATGTATTTCCAGTTTTCACACTGCAGTACAGTAATTAACAATGTTATTAGTCACCCCTGTGTTTGACAAGGCAAAATGTCCACTGTGAAAACAATCCAATCAACTCATATTTAACTTCAAAAGACTTTTCAATGTTAAGTTCCAGCTCGAACTCTGTCACAATGTACTTCAGATACAATAACAGACTTTGTCCACAGGCCTCCACCTGAAAAAAACCCAAATATCAAATACTTAATATGCTTATCCTCTAAGTATGCAGCAAAATACTGTGAGCTTCCTCCTCTCCGTGACAGTGTTTTTTCTTTTAATTACACAATACTGACTGAGATCACATCAATGATCAAAAGTCACCAACTCCTTGTGATAGTGCTTCTTGAAATGATGATGTTTAATTTGTAATAATGTAACCGGGTGGCAGATTTACTATACAATTTCCCACTTAGGGTTAGATGGTTTATATATATATATGACATTATGAGTTCTTTATTCTTCCCCTTGACTTAGCACTCTGTTAGTTCATTTTCACTGCGTTTCATTTTTTTTTTGGCCACTAGGTGGTATGAGTGTATTGCACTACTGCCATTTTGCCGGGTGCATTATGGGCATGGCATTTTTCCTGTCGGCCGGGCAGTCGTGCTTGAGTTTCGTGCAACGGGCTGTTGTGCTGGAGATTTGCGGATCGGGGGGTCGAGCTGAAGATTTGCAGAGCGGGTAGCGCATGGAGTTTGCGCTGTGTGGAGTTACACCATTGTTGGAGTATATGCACTGCAGTTTTGGCGCCGGACGGTGACGGTTGTGTTCGGGATGGACTGGTAATGACGGCGGCGTGTTACAATCACACCATGTTATTCAATGTGTTACTAGAGAGACCGAACATGTATTAAATTCATTTTTACTTTGTTCAAAGGTAAATGACAGCGTTTGAGGCGTTTAATCTCCAGGGATGTCTGCGTATTGTCGGAAAATGTATATGAATGTAAGTGTTCTCAATATGCAAGATGTAAAAGCCCAAGTATATGTGTGGGGTTTTGTGGTCGCTAAAGGTGTATTTGACAACTTTATTGTTTTCTTTTGACAGCGGCCATAGCCCACTGCCGTATTTTCTTTGGTTATATTTTTGTATTTTATTTAATTTTTTATATGTATACTGAAGCAGCCGCTAGTTGAACCAAAGTGGCTTGGTAAAAGGACTCACTCTTTTATGTAATTCGTTTTTTTGTTGTTTCCAAGAGGACAATTAATAAATTAAAAAGCTACTTAAAAGCCCCAAGTCATTGTGTCCTGTGTGGTACTCAATTCCACGGGCTACACAATTTTGGTACCAGGAGTGGGGTTGTAGCTTAATCTTACCTTTACAATTGGCAAAATAGTGATTTATTTTTGGATTTTCTTGAGAAATACGGCAGTGGTGAAGATTGCAAGTGACGCCCGTCTGTGTTTGGGATCTGGGAGACCAGCCTAGGGAGGTGGAGACCTGAAAGAGGCGACCTGAAGTTTTCCCCCATTGGTACCGTTCACTTGTTCCTGTACAGAGGGCTCCAGTATGAACTTCAGCTGAAGATCCCAAGACTCAGTGGAGCTGCAGTTCAGTTAGAGACTGTTTTCACCCTATCCTTGACACACGTTTTGGACTGATTATTAATATTCATTTTGAGATAAAGGCTGTTATTTCATGATGTCCACTGACTCTGGTGATGAAGGTACCGCCCATCGTGTCGTGAACGGTCAGTTAGACCCAGTCTCAGGTGACGTGGCAGTTGTAAATGGAGAGGCCACAGCAGAAATGCAACGTCAAATGCAAGAGATAAACAGATTGCGGGATGAACTTACTAGGTTACAGGATGAAACAAGGGTTCGTAGGGCGAATGGTAACAGTGTGCCACCCCGTTCATATATCTATGTTCCTCAGGAACATCAGATCCAAACATTTAGTGGGGAGTGTGGTACAGATAGGAGATCGGTGGAAGAATTTATTGAAGAGGTTCAAAGGGTCCTTAGGTCCAGAGACCAGACAACAGAAGAACAATGTGATTACATACTGTCTCTGTTGCGTGGCCCTGCTTTGGAAGAGGTGAGGCTATGCATGAGGAGTCAAACAGTGGGGCCCAGTGATTTGTACTCATATCTGAGGAATGCATTTGGAGAAAAGCGCAGTACCACACAGCTCTTGCAAACCTTTTACAACCGCAGACAAACTGATGGGGAAGATCTCCGTGACTACTCCCATGCACTGTCTCAGATCTTAAGCTCTGTGGTGAAACAGTCCACAGCTGCCATACCGAATGAGCAGACTGTTCTCAGGGATCAGTTCATTGAAGGTTTAAAGGATGCTGCACTTAGGCGTGAGCTCCGGAAGATCGTTCGGGATAAACCAGAATCCAGTCTTCTTGATGTGAGAAATGAAGCCTTACTGTGGGAGATGGAGGACAGCAGGTTCCATCGTCCCAGGACTGTTAAGAATAGTCAACTCAAGTCAGATATATCAGAGACCCAGTGTTCTGCTATTAAAACAGACAGTGGCCAACATGCTATTTTAGATGATGTTCAAAGAGCAGTAGCCCATCAGGAGAAACAGCTAGCAGAGCTAGGTAAGTCAGTCGCTGAACTAGCTAGCGCTGTGAGTGAGTTGAGTAGGCGTGGCAGTCAACAGCTGTTTCAAGAGTTCAAGCCACGACCTAGGTTACAGCCAAAGTTTGCCCCAGATGGTCAGCCTATCTGTTTCAAGTGTAGAGGGGTTGGTCACATTGCCAGGAAATGCCCACAGGCAAAGGGGGGCCATAGTCCTGCCACACCTGATACCCCGGTTGTGCCGGAAAACCAGCACCCTCGGTTGTCATGAGCCAAACAACACGAGGGGAAGTAGCTGGCTCATCAGGGGAGACACCTGACAGAAATATGATCCTAGAGCGTGCAGTTGGGGAGTGTAAGATTGTTGAGATGAAACTGCAGGGTGTTACAGTACCGTGCCTACTAGACACTGGTAGCCAGGTTAGCACAATTTCTGAGAGTTTCTTTAGAGAACACTTGGCAGAAAAGGGTGAAAATATTCAGTCTGCATTTGAGTGGTTGCAACTCACTGCCGCTAATGGACTAGACCTGCCCTATGTTGGATATGTGGAGGTTGAAGTTGAAACTATGGGTCTGACTATCCCAAAACGAGGCTTCCTGATAGTTAAAGATGCTGCACAATCCTCCTCTGTTCCAGGTCTTATAGGGATGAACGTTGTGAAAAAATGCAGGGAGCTAGTGAATGCAGAGTTTGACACCACACTGCAGGGTGGACTTGACTCACGCTGGTGGGAGGCTTTCCACCGACTTCATGCAGTGACTGTGACAGACCGACTTGCCTTCGCGAGAGTGGCGGGGAAAGATGTTGTTCATGTACCTGCCTCATCTGCTGTTACTGTCATGGCTAGGGGACTTAGGAATGTAAGCAGTGTTGGTCCCCCCCTGTTGTTGGAGCCTATAAGTACACCTTTGCCTGGAGGGTTGATTGTTGTACCTACTCTGGTCTCTTCTGGAAGTCACCTTTTTCCGGTTCGTGTCATGAACTTGTCTGATGAAGATGTCTGGCTGAGGCCAAGAACAAGGTTAGGTGTTTTGACTCATATCGACAGTGTAGAAAGTGAGGAGCGGTGCAAAGTCCAGTTCCAGAGAATCTCAGCTACTACTGAACAAGTGAGTATTGACCAACGACCTGATACCACTACAGATGTACGGTCGATAATCGATAAGCTCACTGTAGGTGGCACGCCAGAGCAGAAATCACAACTGGCAGTTTTGTTGGAGAAATACTCTTTTGTGTTTGCAACAGAGGATGAAGATCTGGGTTACGCTGACAAGGTACAACATGAGATCCATCTTACAGATGACGTACCTGTGACGCAGCCATACAGACGAATCCCACCCACACAGTACAGTGAAGTCAGGGAGCATATTGGTAAGCTATTGAAAAAGGGAATCATTCAGGAGAGCTCCAGTGCTTACGCATCTCCGATAGTGCTGGTGAGGAAGACAGATGGCAGTCTGAGGCTATGTGTGGATTATAGGAAACTTAATGCAAAGACAAGACGTGACGCATTTCCGCTCCCAAGGATCGACGAAAGTTTTGATGCACTGAGAGGAGCTAAATTCTTTTCAACCATTGATCTGGCAAGCGGTTATCATCAGGTGGCCATGCACGAGAGAGATAGGGCTAAGACAGCTTTCACTACACCGTTTGGCTTATTTGAGTATGTAAGAATGCCTTTTGGTGTCTGTAATGGTCCTGCAACATTCCAGAGGCTTATGCAAGCCACCATGAGTGACCTTATTTTTCAGATACTCCTGGTCTACTTAGATGACATTTTGGTTTTTTCTGAAACTTTTGAGCAGCATCTGGAGAGACTGGAGACTGTGTTTAAGAGACTGGCAGAGACAGGTCTCAAGATAAAACTGCAGAAGTGTGCATTCCTGCAGCAGTCAGTGAAGTTTTTGGGCCATCAGGTGTCAGCAGAAGGTGTGGGAACAGACCCTTCTAAGATCTCTGCAGTTAAAGACTGGAGAGTCCCCACCACAGCGAAAGAGCTGCAATCATTTCTTGGTTTTTGTAGCTACTACAGGAGGTTCATCTGTGGTTTCTCACAGATAGCTGGGCCGCTACATGACCTGGTAAATAAATGTCCTGGTGTAAAGAAAACTAATGGCAACAGACACCAACTATGTGCTATGTGGACACCAGAGTGTGACTCTTCTTTTGAGCAGTTAAAAGGGAAACTCATCACCGCGCCCATTTTAGGATTTGCTGATTTCACACAACCCTTTATTGTTGAAACTGATGCTAGTCAACATGGTTTAGGGGCTGTATTGTATCAACAGCAAGCAGGTACTAAACGGGTCATAGCCTATGCGAGCCGCAGGTTACGCCAGGCTGAGAAAAATGACAGGAACTACAGTAGTATGAAGTTAGAGTTGCTTGCCTTAAAGTGGGCTGTAGCTGAAAAGTTCAGAGGTTACTTACTCGGGTCAAAGTTTGTTGTCTTTACTGACAACAATCCCCTCTGCCACCTCAAGACAGCCAAGTTAGGCGCTATAGAACAAAGGTGGGTTGCACAACTGTCTGTTTTTGATTTTGAAGTCAAGTACCGCCCTGGGGATAGCAATGTTGCCGCTGATGCCCTCTCTAGGCAGGAGTTTGCAGGGGAGCCTGAAACAGACCCTGATTCTGATCTTGATAACTGTATTGCTGTGTGTAACATTATTGAAAGAGGGACAGCTCTGGATACTAATCTTGTCACCAAAGGTCTTGAGTGTTGTAAGGTGAGGCAGATTCGGGCTGTGTCTGACATAAGTACCAGGCAAGGCAACACTCCCACACTGCCGGGTTATGCCAGAGATGAGCTGATAAGCTTGCAGGCCAGTGATCCCACCCTGAGAGAGTTCTGTGTGTTTTGGGGTCGAGGGAGAAAGCCAAACCACAAAGAGAGAGCAGCTCTCTCTAAACAAGTGAGAAGACTTTTGAAACAGTGGAACTATATACAGAAAAAGGAGGGGCTGTTATACCGGGTTATTAAAGACCCCCGCCACGGAGAGGTGTGGCAGTTACTGGTGCCTCGTTGTTTGAAGGACCAAGTCCTAGAGAGCGTACACAATAGTATGGGGCATCAGGGCATAGAGCGTACTGTAAACCTTCTGAGAGAGAGATGTTTTTGGGTTGGTCTATGTGAAGATGTGGAAAATTGGGTAAAAAACTGTGAGCGGTGCATTTTGACAAAAATGCCTCAGCCAAAAATCCATGCTCCAGTTCAGGCATTCTTGGCCTCCCGACCCTTAGAAGTTGTTGCTGTTGATTTCACAGTGTTGGAACCAGCTTCAGATGGACGAGAAAATGTCCTTGTTGTAACTGATGTTTTTACAAAGTTTACACAAGCCTATCCTACCAGAGACCAAAAAGCTGACACCACAGCCAAGGTTTTGCTCAGGGAGTGGTTTATGAAATATGGGATCCCTGAGCGACTGCATTCGGACCAAGGTCGAAATTTTGAAAGTGATGTTATAGCAGAGCTGTGCAAGCTATATGGGGTCAAAAAGACACGGACCACTCCCTACAGGCCACAGGGAAATGCTCAGTGTGAAAGGTACAATCGTACACTCCATGATCTGCTGAGAACTCTTCCTCCTGAAAAAAAAGGCGCTGGCCAGAGCATCTTCCTGAGCTGGTATATGCCTACAATGTCACCCCCCACTCCTCCACAGGGTACTCGCCCTATTATCTGCTGTTTGGAGTGCAACCACGTCTCCCAGTGGATGCGTTGCTAGGGCGTGAGCATGTGTCAGACATGAAACAGGACTGGTTGGTTGTTCACCAGGAAAGGCTTAGACAGGCACATGAGCGAGCTAGGGAGTACTCTGAGCAGAAGGCAGCTGAGAGAATTACGCTGCAAAATGAAAAGGTATACTGTCCTCCTGTTGCTGTTGGTCAGTTAGTCCTTCTACGTCACCGACCTTTGGGTAGGAACAAGATACAAGATGCATGGAGCCCAACTATCTACAGAGTAGTTGACATTCAGGGGACCACACACACTGTTGAACCTGTTGAAGGAGGCCCCATTAAGAGGGTTCATAGGTCAGAGCTGCGGCTTTGCGCAAAGCCTGTCCCCAAACCCAGGACGAAGCCTAGGGCACAGACCAGTTTACATATTGAAGCGGAGGACGTCCCTGAGTCACTGGGACCTGATTTTGTTGTTGTTGAGGAAGTCTTTCCGTCCAGGCCAGTGCCGAATCCGGACTTGATTCATGCAGTGGAAAGAGTTGGGTTACCTATTGCTGCCCTCCCACATGACCATGACAGTGACGGGCCTGAGGAAGGCTGTGCCGATATGCAGAACAGTGGCATGGAAACAGGAAGTGTACACAGTGGAACTTTTCCAGATGATAGTGGGTTGTTGGTTGCAGAAAACAGGGACAGGTGTACATCAACAGACTTGGTTCATAAGGGAGGAAATGGGGCCTGCGCACCTACACCTGCAGTTAGGAAAAGCGCACGGGCCACAGCCGGGCTTCATTCAAATCCTTTCCATTTGCCAAAGTCAGCCTGTAATGCTGTTTCAGTTAGCACAGACATGATCTCCCAAGTATTGACCAGTTTGGGTGCTGTTTTATTTGAGAAAGCTTTGCAAGGAGCATTTGAAACTGCTACTGAAGTTTTGTAGTCACCGAGGACGTTGACTAGTTGCAGGGGAGAGTGTAACCGGGTGGCAGATTTACTATACAATTTCCCACTTAGGGTTAGATGTTTATATATATATATGACATTATGAGTTCTTTATTCTTCCCCTTGACTTAGCACTCTGTTAGTTCATTTTCACTGCGTTTCATTTTTTGGCCACTAGGTGGTATGAGTGTAGTGCACTACTGCCATTTTGCCGGGTGCATTATGGGCATTTTTTCCTGTCGGCCGGGCAGTCGTGTGCTTGAGTTTCGTGCAACGGGCTGTTGTGCTGGAGATTTGCGGATCGGGGTCGAGCTGAAGATTTGCAGAGCGGGTAGCGCATGGAGTTTGCGCTGTGTGGAGTTACACCGTTGGAGTATATGCACTGCAGTTTTGGCGCCGGACGGTGACGGTTGTGTTCGGGATGGACTGGTAATGACGGCGTGTTACAATC
>JAKKUS010000441.1:0-21000 GCA_023238725.1 Scortum barcoo
GGCACAATGAAGCCAATTTATTGAACATCCTATGAAGATAGTGTCAGCTATGCTTACATCATTAAAAACAGGTACATGAAAATCCCCAGGAGGATAGTGCACTAACTACATGTTTAATTAATGCTCAGATGTATCACTGGATCACAACAGAGTTCAACCAAGCACTGATAATTCTTTATTATGTTATTTAAGCACATTTGTAGCCACATTACAGACAGAAATCACAGAAACTGATGAAAAAGGATCACAAAATACCAAGACCAAGAATGAGGGTGAGTATAGATGTTAAGAATATTGTTAAAATGATTAGTCATCCAGTGTCAATCAGATGTTGTTAAAGTTACTCAGAAAATAATAGTAGCCTGATTTTACTTGAATAATGATGAAGTTAAATCACTTACTTTGTATGAAATATGTGTTAAGTATCTATAGCCACACTGACAATTAGCATCTCAATCAAAAGAAGGAAGGTGTGAGTCAAAATGTTTTATGAGGTATGCACTCTCCAGTATTGCTTTTCTTCGTCCCTGATTGGCTGCAGCTCTTCTTAATGATACCAAAATTTAGCAATTTGTTGAATAATGACAGGAGCAAGAGCAGCAAATTTGAGGGATCACATTATCTTTTTAAAATTGTATTTCTACAAAATTCAAATCATAATAACTCTTGCCAGTTGTTCCAGCTTTGAGGGTTTAAGTGGGTGATGAGTGTTTGGATCACACCCAGAGATAGTTACAGGTGTGGTCAGAAATGCAAATTTGTCTGTAGATATTACCTCAAGACAGCATTGCTCCTTTGCTCTTGAGTATAACTGAATTTTATCCAATGCTTAAATAAAATAGTACATTAACGATCATTTGCAAGGCTTACCTTCAGACATACTTAGACAGTTTTTGATCTAAAGTGATTGTAGTAACACAAGGGTTATGATATTTGTGATGTATGTTCAAAGTGTTTTTCCCCACTTCCCCAGATGTAAGGTGAGTTGGCTAAAAAATAATTCAGCGCGAACACCTATCAGATCAGAAATGACCATTAATGAGAATGTAAATGTGGATAAGTTATGGTCAGCTTGCTTAAAGCTTTTGCAGTCAACTTGTGTTTCAGTGAACAGTTGTTCCAGTCAGATTAAAGACTGGTTTTAGTCATGAGTTTGTCATGGGTTCCTATAATCTACTGCAATACAGAAATACTGTGAATTAGCACATTTGTCGTGTGTGATTGTTTTGGCCAGTGCTCATTTCCTCTTGCTGGACATTTTTGGTTTCTCTGACAAGATCAGAAGCTGACTGTTGGCTTGTTTGCCATTTTCTCCCATTGTTGGCCACCTGAATGCCAGCTTAGCCTTGTTTTGTAACCCTGGTGATATAACAAGGATAATCATTGCTCAGCTTTATTATTTGTCATGGTGCTTTGTAAAACTAAATGGCCACTGTCTGCAGCCCTTCACTTTGGCAGACACTGTATAGGAAAACTAACTGACCTAAAAAAATGTGAGCACCTGAGTATCTAGTGATGAACTGTCAACAAGGGACACTATAAAAGTCATAGGTAATTGTTTACTGGAAGTGTTTTGAAACTCTAAGTTGTGATGGTAAAGAGGAGGCTCACCTCTATTTCAGTTTTACTCTCTTTTTCGTCAGCAGTGCTTTGTCTTCATGATGTTTGTAGTCAGTTTTTTTTTTTTGGTGCTGCTTAGCTCAGACTTAGATAGAGAGGAGAAATTGATGTGTGATGCAGAAGAGCTAATTTGTTTTGTTCGTTCATTATTTATTTTAAGACAACCCTAGCCCATGTTTTGAAATAATATGGTAAAGAGCTGAAACAATTACATGATTTATTAATTAGTTTATTCACAGAATATTAAAGATCAACAATTTTTATAAATACTTTGTCATTTTTTAAAGAAATAATGTAAAGAAAAAACTGGCTCCAAAAACAGGCACTTTTTATTACTGTTTCTTGACATATTATAAAAAAATGATAATGGTCAGATGAATAGATCGTCAAAATAATCACTGAAGCCCTAATACAGTATTTCAAACTTTTTTTTTTTTTTACAGAAAACACAGACAGAAATGGTGTCAGTATGTGATATATCTTGTGTAGACTAATTTACCCACAACTGAATCACCTACACAACTGTCAGGATTGGCTGTCTGTCACTTGTTACACTATAAGGAGCTCCAAGGTCTCATTTTTTGTTTGCCAGAAAAAATAGGTTCAGTCATTTTACCATTGTCAGAAGCACAGCAGGTAGACAAAGGAGACTGGCATCATTTGAGGGGGAGACGGAAGAACTACTAACATGTTTTTCAGCTGAAGTGAACTTTGGGGGACTAATGACTGCAAAACTATCTCTTGTAAACTTGGCATCAGATCAGTGCTACAGTCTCAACCAGTCACAATTGTGTAATTTCTTTAAGATAGCTTTATTAATATACTACACCAAATTCTTGAGAGACACTGTTATATTTAACTGTAGTACAAATATTCTCTTTAAGAGCCATTCAGAAGGATTAAGTTGAATTTAGGTAGAAAGAGGAAGAGTATGGGAAATTGACATAGTGAATGATTAACTTATGCACTGTTTGAGACAGACAGATGACTCATTGAAAATGTCTTCTAGAGAACTTCAGCTGTAATAACTGAGAAATGATGACTGTTTGGAGGTAAGCCACTAGGCTCAGTGCTTCACTTACCCGTGGTCATGTTTGAGAATTGGCACGGACAAAACCACAATATTTTACAATGTGTCGGGCTATATTGTCTTATTATGTTATGTTTGGGGTTCTAGTTTAATGGGAGTTGTTTGTGGGCTTAATAGAAAATTAACAGGAATTATAACAAGCAGATAGAGACTTATCAGTCTGTCACTAACCGTATTTAGGTCAGAGGTTGTCTATCTTTTTTCCCTTTTTCTTTTCTTTTATGTTTGTGTCTATGCACTTGTGTGTGTGTGTTTGTGTGTGCTGGTGTACTTTGTCAGTGTCCACTCACTGTTGAAAGCCAGAATCCTGTACTGAAGTCCATCTCACCTACAAAAACCAGTAATCTGGCAACGGCTTAAAACTGTGTGCATCTTACAGTAACATCTGCCTAACATCTGCTTGCAGTTTATAGAGTTTGTTCGGTACACAGAGATAAAGTAAATAAATAAAAACTAGCTAAGATTTCCTAAGCTAACAACTGGTCTGTTCTTTTCAAAGCTGGTTTATCGCAATAAAGCAGATGTTGAGTTGATGTCCTCTTCGTTTTTCGCCACAGCGCACACCATGTTACTGTTTGGCCCCAGGTACGGTTGTCTTTGAAACGTCTTCGATTTAGTCTGTTAAGTCGTTTAGTCGCCGGTAAAGTCGTCCGAGTAGTTTCTCAGCTGGGATTGGAGCATTTTGGGAAAGAGGCGGGGCTTAGGAAGCGTGAGTTGCGTAACAACTTACAAAAATAAATGCATCATATTCCCGCACACTGTCTAGAGTCAGTTCAGTCCTGTTGTCTGGGAAAACTGAACCTAATCACTGACGGACACAACTGCTGCTGCGGTCGACGAACTGCTTTTGCTGCGCAGACTCATCCAAAAGCCCGAACTCCTCACAGCCCCCCCCTGGCGACCATCTGCCCGCGTATTGATGTCACTGAGTCAGTCGAGAGGCTGATGTCATTTCATTTGCACTTTACTATAGTCCGTGTACTCCTGTGTGTTAAGGCTCTGCACAGTATTAATATGAGTCATCAAGTTATTGAACATTGAACTCAGAGTCTCCGATTGCTGCTGTTTGCTGAGCTCACCACCCAATCAATAATTTTGCCTTACTGTAACACATATACACACACATACAGCCACTCACATGTATTTATTTTATAATAAAATAACAGTGAGACAGACTGATATAAGTGCATTATTTGGGTGAACTTTGGGTGAAGCAGTTACTTGTACAATAATGTATAAGATGTTTGATTTACCCTTTCACTGACCATCAAAATACAGCAAGTTGTGAGTAAGATAAATGTGAATTATGTTTCTCATTCCTCTCATCTAATCTTAATTGAATTTAAAGCAAAGCTCACATCGGTGTATGCATTATGAAAGTCGATATGAAATACAGAATTCTTTCATATAGAAACTGTGACCTGAAGGCAAGAATTTAATCTAACATCCCCACTTCTCTCATTTGTGTTTTTTTTTTCAATTCACCTCTCCTCTCCAGTGTCTGAATGCCAACTCTGTGGGTGATGGAGTTGAGCAGGCAACTCTGTGGGAAGATGAGGAGGTCCAGTAGGAGAGCCCAGTTCTCCCCAGCTCCGACCTCCACTTGGGGCCTGGAGGTCTACTTTTACCTGCCCGATCTGCACCAGCAAGAGTACTTCAAAGGCTGCTATACCGCCGAGGAGCTCTGTGTGGAGGCTGCCAAGAAATGCTGTGAGTGACTAACCTGCTGGCCAGTTGGCAAGACCAACAACTGCCTGCTGTGTTTACTGATATAGTCTCTGTTTATTGCCTATTTATAGCATTTCTGTATTGCCAGCAATGAAGGATGTGTTTTAGATTTTATTGTGGAAATAACATGTGGCGCACGGCGGCCACATCAAGCGGAGATAACAAATTAACACCCGATTAATGCCCCCGATTAAATGACATTGCACTGGACTTAAAATAAGCATTAATAAAGGTTTGCTGTTACACATTTTGGGCTCTAATATAATCACACTTTTACACACCATTAGAAGATGCTGTCTGCCAGGTCTGCGCTTTGGTAAGTGGTAAAGGTTTTTGTAAATATTTAACTAGAACAATTTATAGCACGTAGAGAGGCAGGGCAGGTACAGCTGTTGATAGTGAACTACACTGTGCTGTTGGAAAAAAAAAAAAAAATTATTTTGTAATTCCTGCAGTCGTGACATAGTGATCACAAGATGAACTCACAAGATGAATATTTTACATAGATTGGTATGTGTAAGACATGTGTAGCACATAATTTGCAGTTTTACACTCTTCTTTATCTACCAGTGACCCTGATAGGTAACGAGGTGTCATTGGGAGTTTCTGTCCTGAACTATCGGGCAAATTTAACGTCTTTAACGTGTAATTTCTCTGCCCCTGTCGCCATATAGTTAAGTGGCTCTGCTCTTGCTCTTTTCTCTTCGATTAACTTCAGTGTCCAACCTCTAATGAAATGTGGCAATCCAAAGTTACCTGTTCAGTGAGGGATGAATACGAGCGTATTAAACTGCACTCTCACAGAGGAGAACTTCTCCCTGCCTGTTGCTGGTCTCAGATCCATCCAACATTCATTACTGCCCTCTAACCTAGATGGACATTGTGGCTGTTAGAAGATCGATGACCCCCCCCTTAACAGTATAACCATAGTACATGGCTCTATTGTAAATCAATTAAAATCCACAGTTCAAAAGCCATGAATCAGTTATTGTAAATCTAGACTAAGTGCCACTCTAGAGGCTCTTGGAAGAAGTGTCTCTCCCTCAACCCAACCATTAGTCATTTTAACCTGTTGTTTAGCTCAATTTAGTTTGCTGGGCATTTGAAATCTTGGGTTAAATGCAGAAATTTGCAATTGTCCTCTAAAACCAGTGCCCTACATTTAATCTCTGCCTAAGCATAGAAACATAGTGTAGCCAAGTCAGATTGAAATTGTGACGCATAAAGGTCTGTCTTTTATCTCGTTTTATAAGCAGATTGTTTGCCGTTGCTCTTAAATCCTCTCTTTGGGCCGAGCTTGCAAGTCGGCCTCGGTCCCAATCCACCTATTGGTCTGAATACTGATCCGCATTTCTCTTCTCTTTCCCTTCTCAGCAATTTCGCCCTTGTGCCATAACCTATTTGCGCTGTACAATGAGGCAGCAGACACCTGGTACCCCCCCAACTATGAGTTCAAGATCACAGAAGAAACCAGTCTCAAGTTGTACTATCGCATGAGGTAAGAAAGCATGTTCTTTTTCTTCACTCAACCACCTTAAGATAATGGAAATGTGGTCTAAAAAATTCTGGGAGTTGAGAGACGAAGAGAGATTTTAAGACATGTGGAATGCCCACATCAGGAGATCCCTTTCTGGACTTTTGATACTGGGACATCTTTCTCAATGAAGCACCTTTACCCAACCTGCAAAATTAGGTGAAGGAGTTTGGGCAGCAGGCAAAGATAGGAACCTTGCCGTGCTGACACCTGGCTATGAAAAGTGGCTCCTGGGATTTGAAATGTTTTTTGGTTTTTTTGTGTCGAGGAACAGGAGCTGGAGCAATGCAAAGCACACCACACAGCCTGCAGATAACCCCTGAAGTAAATATAGTTGGTATCACTTTTACAAAAAGTCCTAGAAACTCCTGGGTAGGGGCAAGGGCTGTTTCCTTATCTGGAGTTTTTTTTTTCAACGAGAGAGGAATGAGAGAGGGTGAAAAATCCTCTTGCAGTTGTTTTAGACTTTTCCCAAAGATGAAGAGTGCCACTTAAATGCAATTGTGTGTCGCAGATAGGAAGGCTTTAACTGTTGCTTTTTTTCTTTCTTTGCTTCCTGGGGACACCATAGTTTGGTCAAGGGATTTAAATAGTTGTGTAGGTAATGTTAAAAAAAAGTAGGAGGGAGTCTGATATGGGGTTTTGCTTGGGGTGATCTCAGGATTTCACCCGTGCTTCTTGCAGAGAGGATGCAGTTGTTCTGTAACCTTCAGCGCGTTCTTGAGTGGTTTCAGCCCAAACTGGGATGAGAGCCAGGACCTCCAAGCGAGAGGTTATGATGCTCTGTCAGGAAAGAGCATGGGTGGTGGGTGCAAATTGCTTCCTTGAGTGAAGGAGTTTAAATACTCATCATTCATTTTTGTTGGTGACATGGCATAATAGTGTGAAATGTGATGTAGCAATTTGCAGAGGGAGCCGGGCCCGGAGGCAGAACCCTTGATTCACGGGTCGATGTACATTCCTACATTTCCTCATCTTTGGTTCAGGAGCCCTGGGCAGCAACGGAAAGGATAAGATCTGGGTCAGTGCTGTTGGGTCAGTCAGCTTCCTTTGTGTTGAAAGAATCCACTTTGGATCAGGGAGCTCTTTGAAGGTCTCCCTTTTGAGGTAGTTATGGGGTGTGGCCAAATTGGACATGAGTTTTGAATTGGGATTTCTCAGGAGAAGCCGAAAGACATGGAGAGGTGGATGTCAGACCTCCCTCTTTTATCCTGCTGCCATCATGACCTATGCCAGGTCAACAAGTGGGAAATAAATGGAAATATGGCGAGTGTTGAATATATTTTGTCCTTTTCTGAGGAGAGTTAAATGGGTTGCAAGCAGAATCAGTTATGCCTTCACACCTATACAGAAGATGTTATGTTTGTAAGACTTCATTGTCAGGCTTCCCCCATCTTTATCGTTGCATTCATTATCCTTCCACAAGTCCCGAGAATTCAAATGGGACCCATATAGATTAAAACACATTACGTCCTGTGGTAGAGACAGGCATTTAAAATAGAAATATACAGGCCAGAAAGACAACTGCACCGTGTCACCTTGTTAAGAATGGTTCTATATAAATAAAGATTATTATCATTATTCCTATAGCTGTCAGTTTTAAAGGTTGTTAATATTACATAAAGGAGACAGATGTATGCTTGGCGCTGCCAGGTGTATATAATGCCAGAGGTGCTGCTGACAGAGGAATCTGGAGGGCACAGCACTTAACAGCGTATGATTTCATAACACCATAACACTCTTGGCATTATCTGAAAACAATCTGCTGGATATTGTGGGTGTGTGCTGCACTGCAGCTGCACTGTAACTCTGGTCGTATAAGTTCATAACTTGTCAAATGGCACCGGGTGGCTTGGCAGGCAGAGACATTCCAGGTCCTCCCAGGCTAGTTAGATCTTGACTCTCACTTTGGCTTCTCAAACAATGTTTGGAGTTCAGCAAAAGATGAAGGTCAGCAGTAAGTAAGGCCTAAGTAAGGAGCTCTTTTAAACCTTTGGTCATAGACTAATATAATTTCAGATTAGGCAGGGTAATCGACATCTTACAACCTTTACAAGTGATGGCAAGAGGAGAATCCAACTCCACACTTCACCTAACAATAAGAGACTAAATTGCTCGTTATACCCAGTTTGTGAGGAGACAAACATGAAATATTTGTCCATGACTGAATTACTTTAAGAGGTAGTATTTCATGCAAAGAGGAAAAAAACAAAACACTGTGGTGTCAATTGCACTTCCTCTTTCTCTATGCTCAACTTTCACAGTAGCAAGGAGAGAGAAAAGCAAGTGTGCATAGAGTCAAACTGTGGTGTGTGTTGTGTGTTTGCGTGCGCTTGTGTGTGTGTCTTGCTGCAGCCTGCTTTGCGTACTGTAGCGTAGTCTGCCAGACAAGCAGGGTATTGTGGTCAAGTGTTGATATACACACAATCTTTAGCATAAGCAAATGTTCAGCACAAATAAACACTGGGATTAAAGTGTCACCAGGATGGAGTCCCATCTGGTCAACAAGCCACGCTGGTGGGTTTGTGAAGCTGAACTGCACTAAAGGCTATTGTCAGCGTGCTTATTGTGACAATGCAGTATTTTTCTAGCAGGTGTTATGTTTATTATGTTTAATATATTATTTTAGTGGGTTAGCACACACCCAGTATTTACTAAGTGACTAAAGCAAAGCTTGCGTCTTTTTCAAAAAGGAAAAAAACAGGACTGCAAAGCGGCTACACAGCAGTAATATTGTTCTTTCTGTGTGTAGTTATTGTTTCCCCTTGTGTCCGTTGGGTTTCCCCCCCACAGCTTTACTGTTCCATATTGTTCTGTATTAAAAAGTGTCATATTTTCATGACCTTTTATGGATTGACCTGATCTCTTCCTCTTACTGATTGTTTTTCTCAGTCTCGGTAGTTCTGTCATCTGTATGTACGTGCCAGTTCACTGAATATTGCAATTATATTTTTATCTGCTGCTATTTCCTTTTTTTGTCTTTTGTGTACTTTTTTGAAGGTTTTTGAAATGTTCTCATTTGGATGACTTATTTCTTTGTGTGCGGTGCTGAAATTCTAACTGGCTTGTTCTTCATCAAAAGTGAAAGTGGAGATGACACAATGAGGCAGAATGGGCATTGGCAAATTGTTAGTCACGGACATTTTTCCCCTCTTTATCATCTGCATACAGGAGGCAGTAGAGCACTTCCTGTTGTATTGTTTCTCTGAGCACGCTCATGTGCACGACAAAGCTTATGTATGATTCAAGTTAGTCGTATTTGATTTCCCTCTTTTATCTTCACTTTTCAGACTTTGTTTAGTGCAAACCAGAAATTCAGCAACATGTATATATTGATCCAGAGTTCAGCTCACCTTTTTTTTTTTTTAACTTCTCTCTGCAGACTCCCTTTTCAGCAAAGGCTGAGATCCCATCAATACAAACTCGAAGCTTACCTTTTTATTTATCCAACAAACATTTAACAGGTTTCTGAAATTCACTGGGCATAAAGCAACCTATGTTATCTTATAATGCCATTATGTATTCTGAGTGTTTTTTAAAAGCCATGTGTACCACCCTGTATCATGTTTTTTCACGTGTCTTTCTTCCTCTTTCAGGTTTTATTTTAGAAACTGGCATGGTACCACTGAAGGAGAGTCTCCAGTTTGGAGACACTGCATCAGCAAACTCAGAGGAGGACAGAAAACACCAGAAGGAACGCCCTTACTGGATGCTGCCTCTCTCGATTACCTGTTTGCTCAGGTGACTTTCTTTAATTTGTCATGGGAGTGTTTTAGACATTGCTCTCTCATTGTTGCCTAAGTAAAGAACACATTTGGGCCGTTCATCTTTCAAGATTTGACTCTATCAAAAACTTTTTTCAAAATGTATTAATGCTTTGTACGAAAGAGCATTTTAATGAAAAGCTGAAACATCACAACAGTTTACAGTTATGTGTCAAAACATCAACAGTAATATATACATACAGGAAATATAACAATACCAGGAAGTGCTGTTTTCCGGTCAGCTACAGACAGCAGCACTCTTTCTGAGCCACTGTTGCTTCAATTCTTTCAATCCAATAAGATATAAAAACACTAAAAGAAATTGTAACTCAGCAGAAATTGATATTCCCTAACTTCAAAGTCCTTCCGAATTTCCTTTAAGTAAAACAGTCTACCACTTAATTACCTTTGGCCATCATAACATGATTAGTGTGCCACATGAAGAAGCATCTCCAATTTCCAATGAAGTTCTTTTTAGGTTTATGTTCATGTGTGTTTTGTGTGTCTCTACAGTGCGTTTGTTTTCTTCTAAATATAAATTTGTCTGTTGCGCAGGGTCAGCATGACTTTCAGAAGGGCGGGATTCCACTGAGGACGTCCCAGTCAGAGGCAGAGCAGCATGAGATTGAAAACGAGTGTTTGGGCATGGCTGTGCTTGCTATTACTCACTATGCCAAGGACATGGACATACCTCTGACTACTGCTTCCCATGAAATCAGGTAAAACACACCACCCGCGCACCAAACAAGTTTGGAAGGCGGGACTTCAACAGACTTTTGATAATGATCTTAAAATAACACCCTCATTTAAAAATAGAACTATAATGATGTCCACTTCCAATGCAGTTCTATGAAATTATATGAAATCTGCTTGGTCGCTCCAAGAGATAATTTTCTATGGCAGTGCTCAACCCATTTGCACATGTGAAAGTAGATTTTGGTTTAATTCAGAGCATTTTCAGAATACTTATCAGAGGACCAGAGCAGTGATGTAGTCTTGTTTATAGTCGTGGTGAATTCTTAGCAGTTAACTTGTGTGTTGATGAGGTGGCCGGCACTGCGTCAAGTACCTCCAGTGGTGGCTCTGATACTTTGAGCACAGTTCCAGAAACAGAAATTCTTTCCCGTGACTATAAATAATTGACACACCCCAACAAGTTTTTTTTCACAGGTTAAGAATAAAAGTGTATTGGCCCTTTTCCACTAGTACCTACTCGGCTCGCCTCGACTTGACTCAGATTTAGGTCGGTTTTCCATTACAATAGAGTACCACCTCAGTGTGGGTGGGGTCGTGGCAAATCGCTGGCTGCAACGCTGAAACTCCAGCGACGTCATTTGTTATGCGACACAAACAACGGAACGACTATTGTGGAGCTATGGATGCCACCAGACGAAAATGTCTGCACCTCGTCGCTGCTCCATGCTGGGTTGATTTCTGTGCAGCGATCTCTGATCGTGTTTGTTGTTGTTATTGCGTTTTAAAAATGGCGTGGTTGACTCTTATGAACGAGTCAAGTCGCTCTCCCGACGCATCTAGTGACGTCAGGCCGAGCAGGTACTAGTGGAAAAGGGCCATATGTGTGATGCTCTGCACTTGTGGAAGGGGGGTCTTACATCCAACACTTGAGAGATGGTTGCAAGACAACTTTGTAAAAAAAAAATTTAATATGTACATTTATGAGTTGGTGGTACTCTTTAATCCAGTTTATTAGAAGTTGCGTATCAATTTTCTGTACTCTCAAAGCACAGAGCATAGGAGGTACAGTTCATAACAGTTCATAAATGTCCATTTATCTTTCTATCTTAATCTTACCAGCTACAAGCGTTTCATCCCAGAGTCGCTGAACCGCAACATCAAGCAGCGCAACATTCTGACTCGCATCCGCATTAACAACGTCTTCAAGAAATTCCTCAGTGAATTCAACCGCCGCACAGTCAAGGACAGCAACATCACGCTATACGACCTGAAGATCAAGTACCTGGCCACACTGGAGGGCCTGAGCAGCGGACTGGGCAGCGAGCTGGTGGAGCCCATCTCGGTCAGTGTGATGCAGGAAGGAGAGCTCAGCAACGGTTACCATGGTAAGATGATGCGGGGACGATCGTGATTTAAAGGTCTCAGGCACCAGGCAGGATTTGTGACATGCCACATACTCAGTTGGGGGTTTTGTTTGAGATGTAGTTGGACTGGAATTACAGAAGATTATAGGTGACTTAAAAAAAAAGAAGAACTACTTGTTTACCAAGATAATCCCTGTTTGAGTCGATGTAATAACAGCAGAGGAAGATTGTCTTGGTGGCAAGCCAAGAGACTGAGATGACGTTGTCGTTGTTATTGTTGTTCAGATTATTTGGTATATTGAAACAAAATGTAGTTGCTACCCCACAAAACTGAGATGATCATTTATTTGTTTTTATAGTCTTGTTGCAACATTTCAATTGACTGTATTGGATTATAGTGGTTATGTGACAGTGGTTAGTTTGATATGTTTACATGCAGAGTAGCTGTGGTGTCCTACCCACAGTTTAAAAAAAAAAAAAAAAACGTTTGAAGTTTGTTGACATTGTGATATGCTTAAAACAACTGTGTGAGACTGTGCAGATGATGAAAAGCAAAAGTGAAAGAAACTAGATGTTTACATGTCACATTAACCTACTTATCACAAGGTTAACCAGACCCTTGATGTTTCTAACCAGCCACTTATGTATGAAGTTTTTAAGCACTGATGCAGAACTGGATGGTTTGAGTTGCCTGATTGATATCAGTCTTTTCTTACACTGTAAACACACAGAAGCTGTAGCCAGCGAGACATTTCCCCTGCTCTGTTCTTATTTCTGTGTAATTATTGCGAGATTTTCCAAAACCAATATTGAGAAATAAATGAAGCAACATATAGATATTTGTTGAATGACTGACTCATCTATCTTGTAATTGCAGTCTTAAAAGATTTGGCTGTATGTGTAATGTGTAATGTTTGCTGTCAGGGTACTACAACCAGAGCGAAGGGCGGAGTGAGAGTCAGAAGATGGAGACAAGCCACGACGTGCAGGTCCTCGTTACTGGTACCACTGGTATTTCCTGGAGGAAGAAGCCGGCTACAGTAAGTGAAACTGTGTGTTACAGAGGTTTTATGGCGTCAAGTTTCTGTAGCTTCAGAATTAACTGGCAGTGACGAACAGACTAATTTCTTATGTGGAAAATTACACAATTGAGAAAATCTATCACCCTGTTGAGTGGCTACAAGACAACAATATTTAATATAATAATAATAATGTAACACATCCTCTGTTGCCTTTTGTGTGTGTGACAATTTGCATAATCTGTAACAAGTAGCAAACTGTATTAATTAAAACCTGAACTAGTACAAATGGCAAACTTAGCAAAGTTTGCAGCATTACGAGATTACAGTATTTGACATTATTTAAAAATACCTATGGTCTTGTTTCTGACATATCTCGCATGTATATCTGCTTTGTATTTTTTTAAATAGACGTCTGTGATCTGTAAGGAAAAGGGCAAGTCTAAGAAGAACAAGCTGGATGGAAAGCAGAAAAATGAGAGAAGGAAAGAGGCCAGCGAAGGTTGGGTGGTGTTCTGTGACTTCCATGAGATCACCCACACTGTCATCAAGGAGGCGACAGTCACCATCTATAGACAGGACAACAAGAGGATGGTGAGACAGTCAAACATATTTTTTTCTGAACCCTGCGCAGGATTTTTAAGTTCGATTGTCATTTTCTTCATTCATTCATAATTGATACCAAATCTTGCAACCATCATTCCACAGATGTTTTTCTAAATGTTTTTTGTATATATGAATTTGAAACAGTAAAATCATGTGGCTGCGATCTTGCAATGGTCTTAAACCTGTCAAAATAAACACTGTTGTGATGTGTCTTAGTACAGTTATAGTATGATAACTCTTTCTCCCTTATTATAGTAATTTAGACTACTGTTTCTTCTTGTTTTTATAGTTAATGTAATGCACTGCAACATTTTTTGGCCTTAGCTCATGTTGAAGCAGAGCCTGCCTCTCACTACATGCTGTCAACGATGACTAATGGTGATATCATGCTTCATCATGAAAAGGGATTTTGAGTTTCTCAATGCTTCACAGCTCTTCTAGATAGGCCTCTGGAGTATTGTGGCTTTGTAAGAGCACCAATTATGATCACCTCTTCTCTACAGCCTTTATCTTGACCTCTCCCCTTGTCTTTTCTCTTACTCAGGAGTTGCAAATGACTTCCAGGGCTGAGGTTCAGTCCTTTGCGGCCCTTGTGGATGGGTACTTCAGGCTGACAGTGGATGCCCACCACTTCCTGTGCAAGGACGTGGCCCCCGCCTCAGTGGTGCACAACATCGACAACGGTTGCCACGGCCCCATCTGGTTTGTACTGGCAGATTTATTGGTGGAATGTTTGTGCGATTGTGTGGGCTATTGTCATCTTCATTATTAACCTTCATTTTTTAACAACCAACCATAATGGATCAAAAATAGGTAGACAGACCGGTTTGATCAATGATGTATGGCGAAAAACAAAATGGAGGACTTGTTAGTATAAAACATGAAATATAGTATGAGACACACAACACAACAGAAATACTAACAAACATACCATCCTTCATTAAAACCTGTATTCAAACCTTTTGTATAACTTAAAACCATCAACTACTTTTGATAGAACTCCATTACTGCCCCCATTTATTGCGTTTTCTCCTCCCCAGTACGGAGTATGCCATCCACAAGCTGCGTCAGGAGGGCAACGAGGAGGGCACCTACATCCTGCGCTGGAGCTGCACTGACTACCAATACATCATCATCACTGTCGTCTGCAGTGAGGTACAGTAGACTTATTCATTAGGTGTTAGGAGGCTGTATATCGTTTATGCCCCGCAGTAAAAACAGAAGAGAGTATGTAATTTAACCCCACAAATTGGTTAATGTTTAAATTTTCTTTGTTTGACTCTGAAAATACTTCTAACAATACACACAGTACTTAGAGTACAAAAAGAAAACATTATCACTGGTCACTGGAGAGCCAAAAGTGTGCTGACTGGCTCAAAACCCACAGACTTCAAAAGTTTTGAAATGAAATGTAATTGAACTTCCAAGGTAGTTGCTTGCGTAACATTCTTAATTGAAAAAACTGGAATCACACAAAGGTCCCACCAACAATATGAATGAACCCTGTATAATTAGCACAGGTGATGACTGGCATGGCTGGTTATTCTTCAGCCAGAGGGCATGACACATATGTACATACACAGAAGCACCAAGCCAAATGTTGTCAGTTTATTTTATATTGGATTGCAGGATGCTTTGCTTTGAGTTAGACAGGTCACTTCACTGCACCACAGCTTTATGAGTCGCACACACACACACATACACACACATACAGAACTGACATTCACAGGGCTGACCAACTGGGTCAGCCTAGCCACCGTGTACACACATAGTTTATACGAGCACGGAATCCATGTTAATGTCATATATTAATGACACACAAATGTGGAGGTCACATGTGTCTGTAGAGCTTTAATAGAGCAACCATCGTTTTTGAAAAACAAACACCGTAATATGAATGTAGTTTCTTTACAAAAGAACAACTGTGTTTTGTTCAGGCTTTGTTCATTAGTTTCACTGGAGATCATTATACTTATGCATTTCTCCTCACACACTCCCACTCTCTCTGCTCTTCCCCGGCTCCTCCTCATTTAATGTAATGTTCAATTTTCTCATTTATTCTCTCCTAATCTAAAGTTGTCTACTTCACTTCTGTTGCACATTTGATCTCTCCTTCAGCCTCACAATCCTCCATGTTTGTCATTTTCTCATATTCCAATTAAACACTCTCTCTCTTTCTCTGCATCCAGCTCGATCTGAAGGAGTCTCGTCCTGTGCGACAGTACAAGAACTTCCAGATTGAGGTGAGCTCCGAGGGGTTCCGCCTGTATGGCACAGATACGTTTCGTCCCACTCTGGAGGAGCTGCTGAGGCACCTGGAGGGTCAAAGCCTTCGCACCGACAACCTCCAATTCCAGCTGCTGCGCTGCTGCCCTCCGCAGCCTAGAGGTAAACTTCATCCCACCACAGACATAGAATGTGACATGGTGATCTACTCAAAGGATGCACCCAGTAGCGCCCAATACCCAAATAAGGAAAGGCGTACAAATTCACTTGGCTAGAAATGTAACGGCACAGACCTTTATTCTCTCGTAAGCCATACTTTTAAGGGACAAATATTTTAATACAAAAAGGATAACAGCCAACAGATGCTGTATATCTGTAAAACATACAGTATGCATTACTGTTCAGTTTGTTTTTTATTCAGCTAAACAGAACACACCAAATACATTACCGACAACATAAAATAACTGTAGAAAGGCCAGCTCTTGAAAAAAACATCTATCAAATCATTTACAATGCACGTATTACAGAGCAGAGTAACAGCAGTAAAGGTGTTTATAGAAGTTACTAGAAATCAGTATTGATTGACGATGTTCCGATGACTGAAAAGTGAAATACTTTGAATCAAAGATGAAAAAATTTCAAACCATTTTTTTCAACACATTGAAGCTATTTAGAGCTTCATTGTGTTTAAAAAGTACCAGAAGAAGTGTGATATATGTGATAAATGACCAGTGTCTGAGCAATATCACTGTGAGATGTGTGCACATCGGGCCATCAGAAACACACTAGAGTGATGGAGAGCCTTCGAAGATGAACAGCAACAATTTCATACATGCCTGCACTACTTATTATGTTACCATTACTTGTGTGAGGGCTTTCCCGGGGTGCCGCATACAGATTCACTTCTGTGTAATTTTACTGGGTTACAGCAAGTTGCTTCATTAATAAAACTAACTAACTAAAACTAACTAACTAACTTTGTCAGGTTGTGGCTAAGGGTAATTTTTCGTTCTGTTCCAAAGTCCTCATTGCTAGACAACAACCACAAATGCTTTAAAAAAAAGCCTTTGACTCGTGCACAGTGTTCACACTGATATTCAGATAAATGCTACAGCAGACTGAAAATCCTGCCTGCATTTTTTCCATACTTAGTCCACATCTCATACACTACAACACCTCTTTATGCACTACTTTGTGCAACACTACATCACAGCAGGGTGTGGTAAGCAGTACAACAGTCTGCACCCAACTGTGATGTTGGGTGGGGTCAGAAGTATCACAACTTGAACCTTTCAACCTGCAGAAGTCAGTGAAACAAAGCTTTCCCTCCGTGCAAGATTTAGAGAAGAGTTGGTCTTCCCAGAAAGTGTGTGTGTGTTTGTGTCTCTCTCTAACAGAGGCTAAGTGGAGCTGGCATGAACAATGTGAGTGTCTGTGTGAAATGGTGTCAGGGAGGAAGAGAGTTGTAAATGCGGGTTTCCGGAGCCAAACTAGCACTCTTGTGTTTACCTCACTCAGGGAAAGGTGGAGCCACGTATGCATGTGTGCATGGATGCGTTGAGCTGTTTTTGTTTGTTGGGGTTGTGTGGTGTTGATTATTATCAAAAGGCATGTCTGTTTCTGGTCGGCTTTGGGCTGCGTCTGCTTTATATGAAGATAAAAGACTGGAGTGCTATGCTGCTCTCCCGTTAAAATATTATGCAACATCCTTGCTGCATCAACAATATATTGGTATGCCCACATCCCTTGAATATGATAAAGTTTACTTTTACTTTTTGTTTTTTGTGTAGTTTTAAACTATTATGAAGATAAAATAAAGTAAGTATGTAATGGCAGAAGGGTGAAAGAAGTATGGTTTGAGAGTGGACGAGTGCGTGCCTGTGTCACTTTGGGTTTTTAACATAAGTTTGAATAAGATGCTGACCAGTCTTCAACTAAATGATTTGATTAGGGGTGGGAGCAGTGCTTTGTGTAATATTTGGATGATAGGTGTTGGGTGCATGTGTTTGCATAAAAACCCAGATTGCTCTTAACACTCCTTGACAGTGAGTGTGGTGTGATGCTGATGGAGTGCAGATACCTTTTTCCCCACTTAAACCACAGGGCGCTGGTTTTGTCACAACATTCAACACACACACACACGGTAACAGGCACAAAGCATTTTCACTTTATCCTCCCACACACACAGCTCTGTATATACAAAAAAATAAACTGAATCTGTATGGTGGCCCAACCTGAATAGCTCATATCATTGCCACATTGACGTAATTGTTGAGAGCTTGTTTTACCACATAAAAACACAGTTTTGCTTTCATGCCGCACACCAGTGCATATATGAGTGTATATATATATATATGCATATATATAGCATTCTTGCCTGATGTGAAAGACACTTCAACCCAAGTTTACCTCACTGTGAACATCATTTCTGCTTGTACTGTTGTTACAGTTCGTTGTTGTTGTGTGAATGCATTACAGGTGTTTCAGATCGAAAGTTTCTTAGACGGGTCACTTCACTGACCCAGTTGGTTGGTTCCGTGAATGTCAGTGTGCATGTGTATGTGCCTGTGTCAGTTTCTCACATACTGACTCTTAGAGCTGTGGTGCGGTGAAGTGACTCGTCTACTCGACTTTAACAGCATTACAACAACATGACCTTGGCAACAATAAACGCAGACACAACATCCTCTGTCAAAATCAACTTGCAGAGGCTTGACAGTTGTTCTTTTATCTCACAAAGAAAAATCTAAAACACATACTCTCATACTCATGTAAATCATATAACCTTTAAAGTATACATGACTTCATGTAAAAACCCTGCCGTGGCCCTTTGTAAAAGTGTGTGTGTGTTTGTGTTGCAGAGATCTCCAACCTGCTGGTGGTCACCAAAGAGAGAGCACCGCCCCCTCAGACACCTATGCAGGAGACTCAACTGAGCTTCCATCGCATTCTCAAGGAGGAGATTGAACAGGTGCACCTTCTCATCTTCATGGCGGTTCTTATAATGCAGTTGCAGAATATCTGTAGATGTCTCCAAATAAAAAAAAAGTCTCTGGACAAATATTTTGTAACAGTAGTTTCAGAGTATTTGTAGTTATGTGTAGCTGAACTTTTATGAACAGTCTTTAATTTTAGTTTTTTTCTGCAGAGACCTTGTTCTTGCGGCAGCCATATTTGGATACTGTGTGTAACTATTTTATGTAATTTGCTCTGCTCTCTGCTGTCTCACCCAGGAGGAGCACCTTGGCCGGGGCACAAGAACCAACATCTACTCTGGGACACTGAGGGTGAAGAGTGAGGAGGAGGAGGATGCAGGTTACTCGTCCTTTCAGGAGGTCAAGGTGGTCCTGAAGGTGCTGGGCTCTGGACACAGGGACATCTCCTTGGTGAGACCCACTCAGATACTTTGAGAAACGAAAGCTTATTCCCATTAGCAGCAAGCTGTTTCATAATCTAATCAGACAATAAAAGTTTCTGTGATGTTATGTGTCTGTTGACAGGCCTTCTTTGAAACAGCCAGTATGATGCGACAGGTGTCCCATAAACACATAGTGCTGCTGTATGGAGTGTGTGTCCGCCACCAGGAGAGTAAGTGCATGCTGAGAAATGCGTATGTGTGTATGTGTGTGAGAATGCGGGTCTGTTTCTAACATCTTTGACACTTGTGGCTGTGTTTAACAGATATCATGGTTGAGGAGTTTGTTCAGCTAGGACCACTGGACTTATTTATGAGAAGACAGCAGAGCCCGCTAAGCACACCGTGGAAGTTCCAGGTGGCCAAGCAGCTGGCCTCAGCTCTCAGCTACTTGGTGAGATGGGAAAACACATACACACAAAAAAAACTATGAAGTGTGCAACCATGGGAGTTACCTGCTGTATGTTACAGTCATTTTATCAACATAGTCTCATAATATTTTCCCCTGATTTTTTGTTTTTGTGTGTGTGTGTGTGTGTGTGTGTGTGTGTGTGTGTGTTTGTGGGAGGACAAAAAGCTGGTCCATGGCTTTGTGTAAAAGTGCTAAAAACATCCTTCTGGCCAGGGACGGAGTGGGCACAGATGAAGGAGGGCCCTTTATCAAGCTCAGCGACCCAGGAATACCAATCACGGTGCTTACTAGAGAGGGTAGGTTCAAAGTGCAGATGTAGGTCTCTCTCTCTCTCTCTCTCTCTCTCTCTCTCTCTCTCTCTGTCTCTCTCTGTCTTTCTCTCTTTCTCTCTCTCTCTCACTCTCTCTCTCTCTCTCTCTCTCTCTCTCTCTCTCTCTCTCACTCTATGTTACTTAAAATGAAACCTAAATGGTTACAAAATACCTACCATGGAAAATTTCACAATAACTTCCACTTTCTTTCCCTGTCAGCTGTAAATGACAGTGAAACCAAAATGAGAATGCATAAATGCATAAAATGCCTCAACTACAGACACACACAGTTAATATTGGTCTGTCAGGTTGAGAATTTATGAGTCTGATGACCGGCCACATCAGAAGTGTTTGGAGATAAGCAACTTGAGTCCAACTTAAGACTTGGGTTTTTGTTTTTGTCCTTTTTTTGCTTAAAAGTTCTGTGCTCTTATTTCTTCCCGCAAAGTACAGAAAAAAAGGGAGCGTAAAAGAGCATTACCGATCAAGCAGAGGTTGTCAGTAATAGGAATCACATTTGTCACATGATCAATACACATTGTGTAATGCATCGTGAACATTTCCCTCTCAGGCTCTAATTTGTTTTGTACAAGCTTGATTTGGGTTCAGGGAAGATGGCACAACAAGGACATTTCTCAGATTGCACAGTTCCCCTCAAATGGCCGCCTCATATTTCTGTTCATCTATTAGAGCTAAAAGTATAACACAGTGTGGCTGAACAGATGGATGGGTAAACCGCGAGATGGACTGGAAATGTTTTTGCGTAAATGTCCATTGCCACACGCCCCTGGGGATGACCCCCTTCTCTTGTTCCCAGAACTCTTAACATTTCTTCCTCTGTCTCCACTGCTTTGCAGAACAATCATTCTTCCAGTTACACATCAATGTCCTTGCACATAGATTCGATTGAACGCATAGTGGATAAAGTGCTGAGAAACCCACTGGGAGCCCTTCTTCCCAGCAATCTCTGATCACTTTACTCAAACCCTCAGATCCATTCTTCTTTCTTTCTTTTTCTTTCTTTCTTTCTTTCTTTCTTTCTTTCTTTCTTTCTTTCTTTCTTTTCTCCTAACACTCAATTATCTCCTTGACCACTCCCCCACTTTCTGTCTCCATCTTCTCTCTTCTCTCCATTCAGCTCCTACACCGGCTCTTCCTATTTTTATTCCTCCTCCTGTTCCCCTCCAGTCAGTCCTGCCGTGATCCAGTCTGAGG
>JAKKUS010000445.1:0-94741 GCA_023238725.1 Scortum barcoo
CATTTGCTTATTCTGACACATGTCTGCGATCAGCACAAATTTTCCTGTAAAATGGTGTAAAAATGATCTATGTAGAGTAAACCTTGTGGGAATGAGAGCGAGTTAAAGAGAGACTTTTCACAAGATTTTCACAGCTCCTCTCCACTCTAGCTGATGATGTCACCCACTCTAGCTCTGAACATTCCGCCACATACACACTCATTATAAAGTCAGAAAAGGACTGAAAAAAGCTGAACAATTTAAACTGTGATTTTGGAAAAAGTATAAAAGATTTCAAAAAGCTGAATACAAGTTTAGTAGTTGAAAGTCTTGTGATCAATTTAAAGTTTAAATGGAGTCTGTAGCTGAAAGTATGTGGAAGGAGTAGAACTTCAAAGTTGAAGAAGTTGAAGAGGAGCTGAAGAGTTTCTCCATTCATTTCAATGAGCAAAAAAAGTTGAAAAAAGTTGAATATTTTAAAAAGTATAAAAGGTAGAAATCACAAAAGTAATAGCACACATGTCCTTAAAGAGCTGAACATTTTGATGTTTGAACGGTTTTTGTAGCTCAAAGTATGAAGGAGTTGAAAGCTGCCGAAAAACGTACGGAAACAGAATAAGAAGTCAGAATAATAATAATAAAGCATAAACACAATAACAATAGTGTGAATGCTGCTGAATCAGCATTCACACTAATAAAGAAACACAAGAACAATAGAAAATTGCATTTCCTGCAGAAAATGCGTGTGAATGCTGAAAGCTGAAATGAATTTGAAAGAATTGCTGGAAATGCAGAAATATGAGATGAATTGCCTGAAAAGTTTGAAAGCTGTAAGGTAATTATTAAACTGCTGAAACACTGGTAAGAATGGCAGAATTGGAAGCTGAACTGCATCCCTTAAAGATGATAAGAGATGGAATAAATTACTAGAACAGCTAAAGTGTAATAAATTGATGAAAAAAAGCAAAAGCATCAGTGTACACAAACAACACTTAGAAGTATAAAGGTAGAAAACAGCTGAATAGAAGCATTTAACGTGCATGAAGAGTGCTTTAAAAGTATGAAAAAAAGATGTAGAAAATAGCTAAATCGAAAGCTTAAATGTGCATGAAGAGCTGCTTAAAAGTATGAAGGTAGAAAATAGCTGAATTAAAGCATCAAAGTGTACATAAACAGCACTTAGAAGTATAAAGGTAGAAAATAGCTGAATCAAAGCATAAATGTGCATTTAAAGAGTGCTTAAAAGTATGAAGGCAGAAAATAGCTGAATCAAAGCATAAATGTGCATTAACGAGTGCTTAAAAGTATGTGCTTAAATGTGCTTAAAAGTATGAAAAAGGTAGAAAATAGCTGAATTAAAGCATAAATGTGCATTAACAGTGCTTAAAGAGTGCTTAAAAGTATGAAGGTAGAAAATAGCTAAATTGAAAGCATAAATGTGCATTAACAGTGATAAAATGTGTTTGAAAAGTATGAAGGCAGAACAATAGCTGAATTAAAGCATTAAAGTGTACATAAACAGCGCTTAAATGTATAAAGGTAGAAAATAGCTGAATCAAAGCATAAATTGTGCATAACGAGTGCTTAAATGTGCTTAACAGTGTAAAGGCAGAAAATAGCTGAATTAAAGCATAAATGTGCATTAACAGTGTTTAAAGAGTGCTAAAGTGTGTTTGAAATAAATGTATAAAGGCAGAAAATAGCCTGAAATGTATGAAGTATGTGGAATTTTTCAAGACATATTGAATGAAAGGCTTGCGCTAAACTGCATAGCTGAGTAATGAAGTTGAATGATGCCTAAAATGAATGAAAAATGTGAATGAAAAATGTTGAATGTAAATGGTTGAATGATTCATCAGTTAAAGGTTTGTTGAATTATTATGAAAAAGCAGTTGAAGAAGTATTTGTGTGGAGCATAGATAAAAAGTAAAAGACTGTAACTGGAAAAGACTCATGAATGGGATTCAAAAGTTAAATAATACCTATAATACTGCATTAAAGGAAATCTAATTCTGACTTAAAAAGGTCCTGTTGAAAACTTTGAATGAGTAAATAAGACTTTAAAAATGCTTCACAAAATTGAAAGAAGGGGTGTCTGAGTACTGTGTGTGTGTGTGTGTGTGCGTGTCTCTCTGTGTGTGAATGTGTGTGTGTGTGTGTGTGTGTGTGTTTATGTGTGTGTGTGTGAGCTCTGGGATTTCCTCTTGTAAGTAAACACACAGTCAAACTGCAGTAATGACGTCATCTCAATCAGCTGTGTGTGAAAACCTTCAGTCACTGGTTACCATGGTGACTGCATGCACTATTGCCTCTGACAGCTGAATTCACAGAGATTCAGCTGAGGTGTGCGCACCTTTCGAAACTCCTGCCTCCTGTGGCCAGACCATAAGTCCTATCCTCAAAGTGATGATACCATCAGACAGACAAGAGTTCTCATGAACACAGTGATGTAGATTTTATTTGTGTGGAGGCTGGAAAATGTGGTCATGAGAGCAGTTTGAAAAAGTAAGTATTCTTCAGCTTTTTCTTTTTCAACTTCTCAGGTCTGATTTATAATGGGAGTAGATGGGGCAGTTGGTTGGTGCTCCTCTTGCTTGGAGGGGTCTGGAGCCAGTTTGCTTAGTCCCATTTGCTTAGCCTTCTTATTCTGAAACACATGTCTGCGATCAGCACAAAATTTTCCTGTAAAATGGTGTAAAAATGATCTATGTAGAGTAAACCTTGTGGGAATGAGAGCGAGTTGAAAGAGAGACTTTTCACAAGATTTTCACAGCTCCTCTCCACTCTAGCGATGATGATGTCACCCACTCTAGCTCTGAACATTCCGCCACATACACACTCATTATAAAGTCAGAAAAGGACTGAAAAAAGCTGAACAATTTAAACTGTGATTTTGGAAAAAGTATAAAAGATTTCAAAAAGCTGAATACAAGTTTAATAGCTTGAAAGTCTTGTGATCAATTTAAAGTTTAAATGGAGTCTGTAGCTGAAAGTATGTGGAAGGAGTAGAACTTCAAAGTTGAAGAAGTTGAAGAGGAGCTGAAGAGTTTCTCCATTCATTTCAATGAGCAAAAAAAGTTGAAAAAAGTTGAATATTTTAAAAAGTATAAAAGGTAGAAATCACAAAAGTAATAGCACACATGTCCTTAAAGAGCTGAACATTTTGATGTTTGAACGGTTTTTGTAGCTCAAAGTATGAAGGAGTTGAAAGCTGCCGAAAAACGTACGGAAACAGAATAAGAAGTCAGAATAATAATAATAAAGAAACTACAAGAACAATAGTGTGTGAATGCTGCTGAATCAGCATTCACACTAACTAGAAAATTGCATTTCCTGCAGAAAATGCGTGTGAATGCTGAAAGCTGAAATGAATTTGAAAGAATTGCTGGAAATGCAGAAATATGAGATGAATTGCCTGAAAAGTTTGAAAGCTGTAAGGTAATTATTAAACTGCTGAAACACTGGTAAGAATGGCAGAATTGGAAGCTGAACTGCATCCCTTAAAGATGATAAGAGATGGAATAAATTACTAGAACAGCTAAAGTGTAATAAATTGATGAAAAAAAGCATAACAATTTATAAAATTTAAAAGGTAGAAAGTAGCAGAATAATACCAAAATAAATGTACTGAAAGAGCTGAATAGTTTTATATTAGAATGGGCAGTTTTATATTTGAGAATGGGCTAAAAAAGATTTTGCGAAAAAAGATAAAAAAGATGTAGAAGTAGAAGGGGAGATGAGTCAAAGCAAAAATGTGAATTAACAATGCTTAAATTATCAGAAAAATAGTATAAAGGTAGAAAACAGCTGAATAGAAGCATTTAACGATGCATGAAGAGTGCTTTAAAACATAAATGTATGAAGGTAGAAAATAGCTAAATCAAAGCATTTAAATGTGCATGAAGAGTGCTTAAAAGTATGAAGGTAGAAAATAGCTGAATTAAAGCATCAAATGTGTACATAAACAGTGCACTTAGAAAGTATAAAGGTAGAAAATAGCTGAATCAAAGCATAAATGTGCATAAAGAGTGCATAAAAGTATGAAGGCAGAAAATGCTGAATAAAAGCATAAATATGAAGAGTGCTTAGAAAAGTATGAAGGTAGAAAATAGCTGAATCAAAGCAAAGCATAAATGTGCATTAAACGAATGAGTGCTTAAATGTGCTTAACAAGTGTAAAGGCAGAAAATAGCTGAATTAAAGCATAAATGTGCATAATGAGTGCTTAAAAGTATGAAGGTAGAAAATAGCTAAATTGAAAGCATAAATGTGCATTAACAGTGATAAAATGTGTTTGAAAAGTATAAAGGCAGAAAATAGCTGAATTAAAGCATTAAAAAAGTGTACATAAACAGTGCTTAGAAAGTATAAAGGTAGAAAATAGCTGAATCAAAGCATAAATTGTGCATAATGAGTGCTTAAATGTGCTTAACAGTGTAAAGGCAGAAAATAGCTGAATTAAAGCATAAATGTGCAAACGAGAGCTGTGCATTAAAGCAGTGTGTTTAAAGAGTGCTTATTAAAAGTATGAAAATAGGTAAAGAAAATAGCTAAAGTAAATGTGCATTAACAGTGCTAAAGTGTGTTTGAAAGTAAAGGCAGAAAATAGCCTGAAATGTATGAAGTATGTGGAATTTTTCAAGACATATTGAATGAAAGGCTTGCGCTAAACTGCATAGCTGAGTAATGAAGTTGAATGATGCCTAAAATGAATGAAAAATGTGGAACAGTTAAAGGTTTTTGAATTATTATGAAAAAGCAGTTGAAGAAGTATTAATAGATAGAAAAGTGGAAAAGACTGTAACTGACATGAATGGGATTCAAAAGTTAAATAATACCTATAATACTGCATTAAAGGAAATCTAATTCTGACTTAAAAAGGTCCTGTTGAAAACTTTGAATGAGTAAATAAGACTTTAAAAATGCTTCACAAAATTGGAAGGGGTCTGAGTACTGTGTGTGTGTGACTGTGTGTGTGTGTGTGTGTGTGTGTGTGTGTGTGTGTAGTGTGTGTGTGAGCTGGGATTTCCTCTTGTAAGTAAACACACAGTCAAACTGCAGTAATGACGTCATCTCAATCAGCTGTGTGTGAAAACCTTCAGTCACTGGTTACCATGGTGACTGCATGCACTAGACTTGCCTCTGACAGCTGAATTCACAGAGATTCAGCTGAGGTGCACCTTTCAAACTCCTGCCTCCTGTGGCCAGACCAATAAGTCCTATCCTCGAAACTGATGATACCATCAGACAGACAAGAGTCTCAATGAACACAGTGATGTAGATTTTATGTTGTGTGGAGCTGGAAATGTGGTCATGAGAGCAGTTTGAAAAAGTAAGTATTCTTCAGCTTTTTCCAACTTCTCAGGTCTGATTTATAATGGGAGTAGATGGGGCAGTTGGTTGGTGCTCCTCTTGCTTGGAGGGGTCTGGAGCCAGTTTGCTTAGTCCATTTGCTTATTCTGACACATGTCTGCGATCAGCACAAATTTTCCTGTAAAATGGTGTAAAAATGATCTATGTAGAGTAAACCTTGTGGGAATGAGAGCGAGTTGAAAGAGAGACTTTTCACAAGATTTTCACAGCTCCTCTCCACTCTAGCTGATGATGTCACCCACTCTAGCTCTGAACATTCCGCCACATACACACTCATTATAAAGTCAGAAAAGGACTGAAAAAAGCTGAACAATTTAAACTGTGATTTTGGAAAAAGTATAAAAGATTTCAAAAAGCTGAATACAAGTTTAGTAGTTGAAAGTCTTGTGATCAATTTAAAGTTTAAATGGAGTCTGTAGCTGAAAGTATGTGGAAGGAGTAGAACTTCAAAGTTGAAGAAGTTGAAGAGGAGCTGAAGAGTTTCTCCATTCATTTCAATGAGCAAAAAAAGTTGAAAAAAGTTGAATATTTTAAAAAGTATAAAAGGTAGAAATCACAAAAGTAATAGCACACATGTCCTTAAAGAGCTGAACATTTTGATGTTTGAACGGTTTTTGTAGCTCAAAGTATGAAGGAGTTGAAAGCTGCCGAAAAACGTACGGAAACAGAATAAGAAGTCAGAATAATAATAATAAAGAAACACAATAACAATAGTTCAACTAATTGTGAATGCTGCTGAATCAGCATTCACACTAATAATCAAAGAAACACAAGAACAATAGTGTGAATGCTGAATCACTGAATCAGCATTCACACTAATAATAAAAACACAGAAAATGAGTGAATGCTGTGAATAACAGCCACAAATAATAAAGAAAGGATAACAATGAAATGCTGCTGAATCAGCATTCACACTAACTAGAAAATTGCATTTCCTGCAGAAAATGCGTGTGAATGCTGAAAGCTGAAATGAATTTGAAAGAATTGCTGGAAATGCAGAAATATGAGATGAATTGCCTGAAAAGTTTGAAAGCTGTAAGGTAATTATTAAACTGCTGAAACACTGGTAAGAATGGCAGAATTGGAAGCTGAACTGCATCCCTTAAAGATGATAAGAGATGGAATAAATTACTAGAACAGCTAAAGTGTAATAAATTGATGAAAAAAAGCATAACACAGTTTATAAAATAGTTTAAAAGGTAGAAAGTAGCAGAATACCAGAAATAAATGTACTGAAAGAGCTGAACAGTTTTATATTTGAGAATGGGCTATGTTTGCTAAAAAAGATGCAGAAGTAGAAGGGGAGCAAAGCTAAAAATGAGTCAAAGCAAAAATGTGAATTAACAATGCTAAAATGTGTTTGAAATTATCAGCCAGAAAAAATAGCTGAATTAAAACATAAATGTACATAAACAGTGCTTAAAAGTGTATAAAGGTAGCAGAAAATAGCTGAATTAAAGCATAAATATGCATGAAGTGCAGAAAGGTATAAATGAAAATAGCTGAATCAGAAAATGCTATGAAGAGTGCTTAAAAGTATGAAGGTAGAAAAAAGCAGAAAATAGCTGAATTAAAGCAAAATATGCATAAATATGCATAAAGAATCAAAGTGTATGTATGAAGGTGCTTAAAAGTATGAAGGTAGAAAATAGCATAAATGTGCATTTAAAGTGCGTGCAGTGATAAAATGAGTTTAAAAGTATAAAGGCAAAAGTATGAAGGTAGAAAATAGCTTAAAAGAAAGTGATAAAGGTTGAAAATAGCTGATGAATCAAAGCATAAATGTGCATAACGAGTGAGTGCATTAAAAGAGTGTGCTATAAAAAGTAGTGTAAAGGCAGTATGAAGGCAGAAAATAGCTGAATTAAAGCATAAGCATGTGCATTAAAAGAGTGTGCTTAAAATGTGCTTAAAAGTATGAAGGTAGAAAATAGCTGAATTAAAGCATCAAATGTGCATAATGAGTGCAAAGAGTGCTTAAAAGTATGAAGGTAGAAAATAGCTGAAAAAAGTTGAAAGCAAAGCATAAATGTGCTTATAAGAGTGCTTAAAAGTATGAAGGCAGAAAATAGCTGAATCAAAGCATAAATGTGCAAAATTAAATGTGCATGAAAGAGTGCTTAAAAGTATGAAGGTAGAAAATAGCTGAATCAAAGAAATTGTTTAAAGAGTGCAAAGCTTATAATGTGCATTAAAGCATAAATGTGCATTAAAAGAATAGTGATAAAGACAGTAGTGTGAATATTATTCAAAGTGTGTTTAAAGTTGAAACTAAAAATTAATACCAGAAATGCAAAAAGGAGCTTCAATCCACCAATCAGCAAAGTGTGACGTGCAAATTTGAAAGTATAAAGGCAGAAAATAGCCTGAAATGTATGAAGTATGTGGAATTTTTCAAGACATATTGAATGAAAGGCTTGCGCTAAACTGCATAGCTGAGTAATGAAGTTGAATGATGCCTAAAATGAATGAAAAATGTGGAACAGTTAAAGGTTTTTGAATTATTATGAAAAAGCAGTTGAAGAAGTATTAATAGATAGAAAAGTGGAAAAGACTGTAACTGACATGAATGGGATTCAAAAGTTAAATAATACCTATAATACTGCATTAAAGGAAATCTAATTCTGACTTAAAAAGGTCCTGTTGAAAACTTTGAATGAGTAAATAAGACTTTAAAAATGCTTCACAAAATTGGAAGGGGTCTGAGTACTGTGTGTGTGTGTGTGTGTGTGTGTGTGTGTGTGTCAAATGTGTGTAAATAGTGTGTGTGTGTGTGTGTGTGTGTGTCATGTGTGTGTGTGTGTGTGTGTGTGTGTGTGTGTCTCGTGTGTGTAGCTCTGGGATTTCCTCTTGTAAGTAAACACACAGTCAAACTGCAGTAATGACGTCATCTCAATCAGCTGTGTGTGAAAACCTTCAGTCACTGGTTACCATGGTGACTGCATGCACTCTGGCCTCTGACAGCTTGAATTCACAGAGATTCAGCTGAGGTGCACCTTTCGAAACTCCTGCCTCCTGTGGCCAGACCATAAGTCCTATCCTCGAAACAATGATACCATCAGACAGACAAGAGTCTCATGAACACAGTGATGTAGATTTTATGTTGTGTGGGGCTGGAAAATGTGGTCATGAGAGCAGTTTGAAAAAGTAAGTATTCTTCAGCTTTTTCCAACTTCTCAGGTCTGATTTATAATGGGAGTAGATGGGGCAGTTGGTTGGTGCTCCTCTTGCTTGGAGGGGTCTGGAGCCAGTTTGCTTAGTCCCATTTGCTTAGTCTGACAACATGTCTGTAAAAATGACACATTTCTTTGTAAAATGGTGCAAAAATGATCAGCACAAATTTTCCTATAAAATGTAAAATGGTGTAAAAATGATCTATGTAAACCTTGGTAAACCTTGAATGTAGAGCCTTGAGTTGAAAATGAGACTTTTCGAGTTCACAAGATTTTCAGAGACATTTTCACAAGATTTTCAGAGCTCCTCTCCACTCTAGCTGATGACATCTAGCACTGAACATTCACTCACACTAGCATTATAAAGTCAACATTCAGAAAAGGACTACAAAGCTCAGAAAAAAGCTTAAACTGTCAGAAAAGACATTTTTGGAAAAAAGTATGAAAAGATTTCAAAAAGCTGTGATTTTGGAAAAAGTATAAAAGATTTCAAAAAGTTGAATAATACAAGTTGAAAGTCTCACCACATGAACAGTCTTGTGATCAAGTTTAAATGGAGTCATAAAAAGCTGAAGCTTTAAATGAAATTTAGGAAAAAGTATAAAAGATTTCTGAAAAAAGCTGAACATTTAAACTGTGAAAGTTCAAGAAAAAAGTTTAAATGGAGTTTCAAAAAGAAATACAAGTATTAGTAGTAAAAGTCTTGTAGATCAATTTAAAGTTTAAGATGTTGAAGAGGTAGCTGAAAGTCATGTCAAGAAAAAGAGAAAGTTTTGAAAAAGTTGAAAAGTAATAGCAAGAGGAGCTGAAGAGTTTCTCCATTCATTTCAATGAGCAAAAAAAGTTGAAAAAAGTTGAATATTTTAAAAAGTATAAAAGGTAGAAATGAGAAAAGTAATAGCACACACGTGTCCTTAAATGAGCTGAACAGAGCTTGAACTTTTTTGATGTTTGAATGGTTTCTTGTAGCTCAAAGTATGAAGGAGTTGAAAGCTGCCGAAAAACGTACGGAAACAGAATAAGAAGTCAGAATAATAAAGAAACACAATAACAATAGTGTGAATGCTGCTGAATCAGCATTCACACTAATAATAATAATAAAGAAACACAATAACAATAGTGTGAATGCTGCTGAATCAGCATTCACACTAATAATAAATAAATAGAATAACAATAGTGTGAATGCTGCTGAATCAGCATTCACACTAACTAGAAAATTGCATTTCCTGCAGAAAATGCGTGTGAATGCTGAAAGCTGAAATGAATTTGAAAGCTGAATTGCTGGAAATGCAGAAATATGAGATGAATTGCCTGAAAAAGCTTTACAGTAATTTTTAAACTGCTGAAACACTGGTAAGACCAGCAGAATTGGAAGCTGAACTGCATCCCTTAAAGAAGATAAGAGCTGGAATAAATTAATAGAAAAGCTTAAGTTTAATAAATTGTTTAAAATGTATAAATGGAAGAAAATAGCAGAATACCATAATAAATGTCCTGAAGAGCTGAACACATTTATATTTGAATGGGTTCTGTAGCTTACAAACAAGCAGAAGCTAAAGCTGACTAAAAAGGATTAAAGTACAAAGCATTGCTGAAAGTGCATGAAACTGATTCTTCCTCTTAAGAAAAAAACTTATAAATGTGGTTAAAGAGCTGAACATTACGATGTTTGAAACATTTCTGTAGCTGAAAATATGCAGAAGTAGTAGAAAAGAAAAAAAAAACCTACATATAATCAATAGTTATGAAGACTACACTAACAATGGTATGAATACTTGTAGCAACTGAAATAATCAGCTTTTTTAAGCCATTTATCTCCAGCCATTTGGAAAACAGATAATAAGGGAAAGGAAAAGAGGAAAAATTAATAAATGTATTAAAACAAAAAATATAAATTGTAAAAAAAAACAAAACAAAACATACATTGTTTAGATCATATAAATCAGAGATCATTCATAAAAACAAAAATAATAATAAGCTGTATCCAGGTACTTTCCAAGAGTCAGTAGTGATGTTGTTTGTTTAATCTGTCCATTGTTGGCACAATCCAAGAGGGTCAGTCAGAGTAAACGTCCCAAAGGGTCGTAACGTTATGAACTTTGACATTTCCACTTGGCTGTAGTGCTGCTGTTTCTGTCTCTTTTTGTCTTTTTGTGGTGAGGACAGCATCACAATAGCGACACGGAGGAGAGGCCTTTTTGAAAAAAAAAAAGAGAGTGCAACAGCCAGTTTGTTTAGTTGTTAATACAAATAAGCATGCAGACAACAGTGAATGCCAACAGCGTTTTTGTCAGTTGTTTGGTCAAAAAGAGGAGCCTTACCTTTTGACAAAACGTCTTTATGGGGAGCTTGATGCTGCATTGAGGAGGAGCTGGCTCTGAAAACAATGACTGATCTGCAACTGTTTGGTTCCCAGCAGTGGTGAACATGATCACTTTCCAAAGGAGCAACAGTACTTAGTCCAGTGAACTGAACTGTGTACAGCAATGCATGCACAGATGGAGATGTGGAGGCAGGAGCATGAAGTTGTTCCTGGCAAGAACAGAACAATGTCGTAATAAATTAAAGACTATCAAACTAAACACATTCAAAAGTTACATAATATACAACAATCAAATACCTTGAAGTCAGATGAAAGGCAGAAGACCATTTTCTGTCTTGTTCCATTTCACACAAAGGTTTTGGAAAGTTGCATGATGTCCAGCTTCATTTACACGTCCAGCTCTCTGTGCAGTCCTGAGTGTCTCCACTGTGAGTGGAGAGATCACAGTGGAGGAGGAACTGAAAGAAAAAGTTGATAGGAAATGACAATATTATACTACTAAAGTCGAGAAAAACAACAGTGTCATCAAAACGGTTGGCTTAATACAAAGTGAAAACATCAGTGAACAAACAAAACATTAATAAGCACATATATGAAGTGAAGTGTTGATCAGAAAACAATACCTTATACTCTGTTGTGAGGAAACCTCAACACTGACGGGGAGAACACGTGTTTCTGTAGCTCCCAGCAGTCATGGGTCCATTATTGATTTACATTAAAGATGGAGTTGCAGCATCTGGTCTGGTGATGGTGATGAGCTGATTCAGAGATGAAGGCCAGGCAAAGGCTGGCAGCTGTTATCTCATCCTCTGCTTTGAAGAATGACTGGGACTAGCAGGAAGTAGAACATGTCTGTTGTCCAGCAGTGATGGGTCCTCTTTCCACTGACAGTGAAGCGTCTGCAGCAGGAAGCATGATGTCTTGGTTGTTATGAGCTGATCCTCACAGGGCTGAAGAAGGTGAAGCCAAGGCTGGCAGGTGTTGTCAGGAGAACTGTGTCTCCTGTCCAGGGGGAAAGTAAAGTTACATGAATTATGTTCTCTGGCAAGACCACCTGCAAAGAGTGTAACCTGTCAGAGACATGGGGAAACGTATCAGTCCATGATGTCCATCAAGAAGGCATGAGTCTACAGTAAACTTTAGCAGCTGTATACAAAAGACAATGATGGGGAGACTCCATGATGTCCCAGTCCAAAAGTTCCCAGGTGACAGGAATTAGCTCACACTGTAATCTGGAGGTCTGAATACAGCAAAAAAAAAGTGCAATCACATAAAAAAAAAATAAATAAAAAAATCTATTGGAAAATCAAAAAGAGGGAAAGGAGAGAATGAAGTAAAACATTAATACATGAAATAAAATAAAATATATGAATTGTAAAAATACAAAACAAATACATTGTTTAATCACAGAAAACAGAGGTTTAATAAAAAATTAATAAATAAGCGGGCATAAAACAAATGTTGTTTGTTGAATCTGTCCAGTTGGCAAAAAAGGTACTTGTGAAACCATTGTTGGCAGGTCCATGGTTATCTGATGTTATGAACTTTGACATTTCCACTGGCTGTAGAACTTGCTTCCAGTGTGTGGTCTCTTTTTGTCTTTTTGTGGTGAGGACAGCATCACAGTAAATGGAAGAGAGGTCTATATGTAAAAGTTCACAAAACAAAAAAGAAAAAAGGTACTTTTGAAACCAAGGTTTTTAAACTAGTGTTTTCTAAACTATACGTATGTTGCAGTTTGTTAAAACAAAGCTTTAGACATCAGACATATAGCGTCCTTTCCTTGATATTCTAAAATAAAATTATGATAATTTCTGTACTTTACAATATTGTTCAGCCTGAAAGGCTTTTCACATTGTGCGTTAGGACTAGGCTGATGCACTCAAGTAACCCTGGACTGATGAAAACATGAGCTTTAGTGTCACTTGTGTGATTTCGCAGGTTAGATGGCAACCAAGGGAACATTTTTTTCAAATCAGAATATTTTCACAAGGCTAATTTTTATCATGTTATGCATTGTTTGCATTCTGAAGACAATACCATCAGCTTGGATTTCACAGTCTCAAATTTTAACACTGGGCATACACAAGTATATAGTTTATATGCCAGATATTCAATGGGGTTTACATCAGCCTGCACTAACAAAGCACATGTGAAAAACCTTTCAATATACCCACGAGCTGAAATCCCACAGTAATAAATGAGAAATGAGAAATCCATCCTCCCTTCCATTTTTTAATTCAGTTGCATGTAGCAACTGAATTTTTTCCCCCTTTCATTTAAGCCATTTATCTGCTGGAAAACAGATAACGAGGGAAAGGAGAAGATGAAATGGAAAAAAAAAAATAAATGAAATATAATAACATATATAAATTGGAAAAAAAACACTAAACATACATTGTTTAGATCATATAAAACAGAGATCATTCATAAAAAATAAATAAATAAGTGGGTGTCCAGGCTGTTTCCATGAGTCATTAGTGTATTGTTCATTACTGTTGTGCAGCACTGATGGGTCCTGTTTCCACTGCCAGTGAAGCCGATTCAGAGATGAGGCGAGGCAAAGGCTGGCTCAGCTGTTATCTCATCCTCTGCTTTGAAGAATGACTGGGACTAGCAGGAAGTAGAACATGTCTGTTGTCCAACAGTGATGATGCAGTGATGATGCATGATCCATGATGCATCGGGCACCTCTCCCTCTTCCTCTGTCTCTGCTTCCTCTTTCTCTGCTTCCTCTTCCTCTGCTTCCTTTACTCATATTATGGTAGTAGTGCAAACTGGAGTCACTTTTAGAAACTGGTTAAAGTGGCTAAACTGGTTAAAGTAGTTAAATTGGTTAAAGTGTCTGGTTAAAGTGTTAAATTGGTTAAAGTGTCTCTGTAAAGTGAATACAAAGTGTCCTGAATACTCTTATGTGAATCCTGTAAAATGTGCTCTCCATGTTGTTCTGCCGGAGCCCCGGTCCTCTTTGTTCTCCAGTCTTGCAGGTTCCTCACTGATTCTGGTTGTGGTGGTTGTGGTCCATCTGTCTGAGGTTCACTGGCCTGGTGGGGACATGATCTGTGTCTGTGTTGTGGAGAGAAGGTCGAGTGGCCTGGACAGAGCTCCATATGAGGACATCTAGAGATGCACATCTGAGATGCACACTCTGGACTCATGACTCATTTCCATTACCTGTGATATCTTCATACATGGACTAAACCAATGAACTCAGTATAGCTATAGCAGCTTATTACGACTATGTAATTCCATAATATGATTGATGATGTTCAGGATCACATGATATTTCATGATGTTGTCTCTGTACATGTGGCATCTATCTATTGCACGTCTGTCCGTCCCAGGGAGAGGGATCCATCTGTGTCTCCTCATCTTTTTCCCAGGGTGGCTGAAGGGATCTTCCTCATCTGGCAGGGGTGGCTCTTCTCAGGTTTCTTCTTTTTCCCATAAAGGGTTTTTTGAAGTTTTTCCTGACTCGGTTCTAGGGTCTAGGACAGAGGGTGTTCGTGATTTAAAGCTGGGCTCTAAGGACAGAGGGTGTCACAACTGTGTACAGCAGATTGTAAAGCCCTCCGGTGATTTTGGCAAGACAATTTGAATTTGATGGGTCATGATTTTGGCTCCTGCTCTAAATAAATAAATTTGAATTTGAATTTGATGGGTCCTCTTTCCGCTGACAGACAGAAGCATCTGCAGCAGGAAGCATGATGTCTTGGTTGTTATCAGCTGATCCTCAGACAGGGCTGAAGAAGGTGAAGCCAAGTTGTTAGGCTGGCAGGTGTTGTCAGGAAGGTGAACTGTGTCTCCCATCCAGGGGGAAAGTAAAGTTGTCAGGAGAACTTAGATGAATTATGGTCTCTGGCAAGACCACCTAAAGTTAGATGAATTATGGTCCCTGTCAGAGATCTGTGTCCCTGTCAGATGATCGTGTCCAGATGATGTCCTGAGTCCAAAAGGCCAAAAGGCTTCCCAGGTTTGACAGGAATGACATCACACTGTAATCTGGAGGTCTGTATACGGCTGCAATCAGTGCAAATAAAAAGTTCACAAAAAACAAGGTACTTGAGAAACCAAGGTCCATAGTTATTAAACTGTAAGTGTTTTCTAATAAAATATAACTTAGGGCACAATAATATATATTGTCACTATCAGTAGTAGGAAGTATGTGCTGCAGTTTGTCAAAACAAAGCTTTTGACATCAGACACATAGCGTCCTTTTCCTTGATATTGTAAAATAAATATATGACAATTTCAGTACTTTAAAATATTGTTCAGCCTGAAGGCTTTTCACATTGTGCTTAGGACTTGGCTGATGCATCCAAGTAGCCCTGGACTGATGAAAACATGAGTTTTAGAGTCACTTATGTGATTTCACAGGTTAGATTGCAAGCAAGAAAACATTTTTTTCAAATCAAAATATTTTCACAAAGCTCATTTTACCAAGTTAGGTGTTGTTTTCATTCTGAATACCTTCAGCTTGGATTTCACAAGTCTCAAATTTTAACACTGGGCAGACACTAGCATAAAGTTTATATGCCAGATTTTCAACAGGGTTTACATCAGCCTGCACTAACAAAGCACATGTGAAAAAACCTTTCAATATACCTACCAGCTGAAACCCCACAGTAGTGATTAATATTTTAGAAATCCATCCTCCCTTCCATTTTTGTTCATTCAGTTGAATGTAGCAACTGAAAAAAATAAAATATATAAATTGTGTATATAAATTGAAAAAACAAAACAAAACATACATTGTTTAGATCACATAAAAAAGAGGTCATTAATAAAAAATAAATAAATAAGTAGGGTGTCCAGGCAGTTTCCATGAGTCATTAGTGTATTGTTCATTACTGTTGTGCAGCACTGATGGGTCCTCTTTCCACTGACAGTGAAACCGATTCAGAGATTAAGGCGAGGCAAAGGCTGGCAGGTGTTATCTCATCCTCTGCTTTGAAGAATGACTGGGACTAGCAGGAAGTAGAACATGTCTGTTGTCCAGCAGTGATGGGTCCTCTTTCCACTGACAGTGAAGCGTCTGCAGCAGGAAGCATGATGTCTTGGTTGTTATGAGCTGATCCTCACAGGGCTGAAGAAGGTGAAGCCAAGGCTGGCAGGTGTTGTCAGGAGAACTGTGTCTCCTGTCCAGGGGGAAAGTAAGTAAACTTAGATGAACAAATTATGGTCTCTGGCAAGGCCACCTGCCCTCTCAAAGAGCATAACATGGGGAAACATGGGTAGGATGGACATGTGGAGGTTTCAGCTGGTTGGTGTCTGTACATCAGAAAGTATGCATTACATCAGGAAGGCATACTTTCTCATGTATTGGTGCTATAGTAAACTTTAGCAGCTGTGTACAGTGGTGTATACAGCTGCTGAAGAGGTTTTGCCCTGTGCATTTATCAACCCTGATTGAGACCCACCCTCCCACTGATAAATGCACAGGCCAAAACATGTAAATTTACCTCATAACAATATGCTTACCTGAGAAATATGTGACCTGTTATATCATCCGATACTCAAAACAAAAATGAAAACCACACAAACTGTAATTCTGCTGAAAAAATAAGGCCTAACATTGCCCAATAACAAACCTGATGCTCAGAGGACTTTGCTTAGCTGCATTTTGAAGAGCAGATGGAGGAGCTTAAACAGAAAGCAATGATTGTGACTATTGATATGTTATCCCTACAACAGAATAGAGACATAAATACATTTTAGACATAAGAATGGGATCCAGCAGTGTGTTATTCTCTCAACAAGGTTCTCTAACATATTTTACAGCAATCAATACAAGTTTTCAGGTGGGGGTCCTCTGGTCCACCCACCCTCTCTCTCCCAGCCTCAGAGAGACTGGGTCAGCCTGGCCAGGTGCCGACGCCAGGCTGAACAGAGGACACCCCTACTCTGAATAATTATGGACTATCATATGTGGAATTTAAATATGTCTGCCACACTCGTTGCATTATTATCAGTAAACGTAGTCATCACAATATACTCTTCATCATTTTGTCATTGCACCTTTCAATATTTTCATCATTAACATCGAACTATGTTATTGGTACATCTATCACTCAATTTGTGCTTCTCAATTAGTCTCTTACTTTGTGGCATGGTTTATAAAAACACACTGTTATGCTGTATGTTGTTTTTGCACAAAGTTTGAATCAACTGCTTTCTTAACTTTCTACTTTCTCTTCACTAAAAATATTGCTGTAAGTACTTTTAATTTTTTGTTTATCTTTAAAACTAATCTGACACCTTTATGAACTTTTAGAGGACATTACACAGTATACAGGGTCATGATAACTGTAATAGGTTTCTCAGTACACCAGAGTGGAGACAGTGCTGTGGTCGAGAGATGAAAAATTAGGTCCAGCAGTGTGTTCTTCTCTGTGGTAGGCAGCTGTGATGAGTTGTGCATATCCTCTGGACTGAAACAGCTCCAGTATCGGCTTACTTGCATTGGAGAAGATATTCTCGTTGAAATCGCCGCAGACAATGATGGGGTGACAGTCCATGATCTCCAGTGAGTCCAAAAGGCTTCCCAGGTTTGCCAGGAATGAGCTCACGCTGTAGTCCGGAGGTCTGTATACAGCTGCAATCAGTGCACTCACTGGAGCTACAACCTTTAGAGCCAAAAACTTCAAGATCAGTTACATTATGTACGCATACTGTTTCTCAAGCACTTGAAAGTTGTTTTTTACATATACAGCAACTCCACCACCACCTCTATTGGCCATTTGAGGAAAATTTGTGTAAGACAAGGTGTCTGTTGCGTTTGAACATATTGTAGCCATCTAAATGGAGACTGTCTGCAACAAAGGAGCCTTGAAGGTGAGTTTCTGTGAGACACAAAATGTCTGCGAGACACAGTTCATGATGACTCTTGATGTCGTTGACATGAGATGGCAACACCCTCTGTGTTATGGTGCACAATGGTCAGAGTGTCAGGTCTGTTCAAAGTTTGTTTGATATGAAGAAGAGGCATCAAGTGGTCCAAGTTGGCTTGTCTCATTGTCTCTAGAGCTCCAGTGATCTCTGGGTTGGCATATATTTTACTCTCATCAAAATCCAGTAGGTGCAGTCCACTGAGAGAGGTCACTCTACTGACAGCCACATAAGCCATGCCAGGTTCAAAAATGTGTTTCAGTGAGACTACAGCTGATGTCCTTGTCATACCTTGAACCTTATGTATTGTACAGGCAAAAGCAAGTTTGATGGGAAACTGTCTGCGTTACCACCCCTTTCTGTTTCAGATTCTCCTCTGCTCTCTCAATGTACACTAGATTGTCAGTTGTTCCCGGTACTCTGTTGCGGTAATTCCTTCCAGCTGTTTCATCATCCATCTTGAGCCCAAGCATAACAACATATTCAGAGCCATTTTGTTCAGACGTTAGCACCCTGACTAGTGTAGCGAAATGATCCATTCACCAATCCTTGAGACACATCTATGTTTCTAGTGAGCATGACACGAGCACCTTCAGCAACATTTAGTGTGTCTGGTAACTCATTTTTGCCCCCTTTAAATGGTTTGGCTTGTCGTTCCATTCTTCCAGAGTGTGGGTCCTTTTTGTAATCATCTGCTTGAATGTTGGTGACATGAGAATGTAGCAGAGCTAATATTGCAGAGTTGTGTGAATCTACTTGTTTATTAGTTGCAAAAATATGCAGGACATCATTTGGACAAAATGCTGGTTCAGTCACAGCCTGTGACAGCAAAGCTCTGTCTGCTTCACACATCTGACTTATCTGACTTCATCGGATCCGGTTCACTTTTCTTTCATACGGATCCGGTTCAACATCTTTGCAAAGGCAACATCATCCTTCTGACGCATGATCTCAGTCAGAGTGATAATCTGAAAGTGTTCCTGCCACAGGTCAATCTCACATGGGTCATACACACAGAGGGCCTTAGACTGTCGCACTGGTGGCAGCTGATAAAAGTCTCCAACTGCAATTACTGACATTCCTCCAAAGGGTCTCTGACTGCCTTTGATCTGTTTGAGTCTTGCATCCACATATGCAAAAAGGGGCTTTGACACCATAGGACACTTCATCAATGATGATTATTTCAGCATTTAAAAGTTCTGATCTGACTTCATCCAGCTGGTTGCCAAGTCCTTGAAATGGAGGTTTTAGGCTTCTCGGCAGCTTGAGGAGAGAGTGCAGTGTTGAGCCTGTTATATTAAAGGCAGCAGTTCCAGTGAAAGCAGTCAACAGGACAGTAGGGTTTGATATGTCAGCCTCCTCAGCACGTCTTGGCAGTTTGCACAGTAACTTAGATGCTTCTGAGTAGATACACTTGATAAGATGTGACTTGCCGGTTCCAGCACCACCATTTATATAAAAGAAGAACTGCTCTGGATGCAGACCACAGATACGCTTTACGCACCAGTCTCTCACTGCATAGAAAACACATGCTTGTTTCTGGTTCAGATTCTGATACTCATCTGACGTAAGAGCGTGGGGTCGATTGCAGGCGTCTCTCTGATGACTCTGGCCTCTGTCACAGCATTAGCCTGAATACTGTATTCTGGGACGTTCTCTTGTTCATTTTCATCGTCTGGTTCTCTTACCTCCAGTTCTTGAATACACTCCAACCTCACCACTTCAGATTCAGGTGCCAGATTACACCATTCATCGAATCACACCTCTGTTCTGTTCAAACTCCTCAACTGCTTTTTCAATTTCCTCACTGTTTTTCTCATATTTGTCTCTGTTTCGTTTGACAATATGTCTGACATACTTCAGGATGCTCCTGAACCTGGTAGTTGAACCAAGCCAGCTTTGTAGAAGGACTCATATGTGGGTAAATACTCTCTTTTCAGTTCCTGGTCTGATCGGTAAGGAACGTACAGTTTCAGTAATGTGCCATAAAACTGCTCGGGATATTTCTCCTGTGATGTGCGATGAAATCTGATGATTGCAGGCTTATCGGTTTTTCTCCTTTGAACAAATCCCATGTCATTAAGCAGTGGCAAAACATGTTTACCTTTTGCCTCTTGACCATAGACAATTCTGCATGTAGAGGCAAAATCAGCCAAGCACATCTCCTCAAACTCTGGTGTTTCAGGTCTGGCTTTATATTTCTCTGTCAGAGACGTCATCCAAACATTTACACTTTCAGGTGTTGTGTTCTCTAGGTATGACAGGGGGCGACTCATTTTCACCGGGTTGTCATCTGTTGGTATGAATACAACGCCACACCACGTGAGCACTTCTTCATGTTAATGCCACATGCACGAGTCACACACTCCTGAGCACTGACCTCTCTCTTTTTTGGAATATGCCTGCATGATTTCCCTTCATTTCATCACATTCATTGACATTGTCTCTATTAGAGTTCTGAATGAGTGTTTTGAGATAGTCACTTACAGAGTTCTCACTTTTGCATATGTACGTGCAGATGTAATGTATTAAACTGTAATAATTCAGTATGAATTGCACGTCGATGTTAGCGTCCCAGGCATCAAGTAGATATGGGTTGTATCCATTTACCCAGCAGTCCTTCGGATCACGCTTCAGTATCACTGCATTGGACTGGTTCATCATGTGCAGGCATCGCTCATACTCGCTGAGTGTTAAATTACATCGTGCCAGGAGCTGTTCTAAACTCATGGGAGGCAGTTTCAGGCTCATTCAGCAGCAGGTTCAGTGGTCTGAGTTTTGTCTTTGCTGCTTCCAGTCCCAGTGAATCATCATCACCTGCAGGTTCTCGTTATCATTGTCTGTCTAGAGGGAGGTTTGGGAAATCCAAATCGACATCCAGAGTTCACACTTTTGAAACAGGTCCGTGAGTGGTTTTTACTGTGTATCTGCACTTCTGTTACTTTCTTGTACAGTTCAGGTTGTTTGTGTGGGTCAGGTAGCTGAGCTGTGATGTATTTGGACACAAAATCACACACAGTCTGATCACTGGCTTCCTCAAACACTGGTGCACCTTCCACCCATATGAGACAGTGAATGTGTGGGCTTCCTCTGTGCTGAAACTCCACTCGGTAAAAGTAGTCAACAACTTTGCCAAGAGGCTGTGCAGGAGACAAGATTAAATCTCTGTATAAGGCCTCAACACGTTTATCAAACATGCGCATGGTTGTCACAGGATTGCTTCTCAGTATGTCACATTTTGTGGACCAGTCGAGCTCATCAAAATGAACTTCCTCACCCTGCTGAGTTTTTATTGCCTCAATCACCTCGGGCCAACGCATCTCAGCTGCTGAAAACGTACAAAAGAATGTCGGAGTTCCCAACTGTCTGATCATGGCAAAAAGATCTCTTGTTGTTTTCTCCCAATACGCTGGTGTTCCTCTCAGCGGCTGCATGAATCTGATAGCATCTTTATTTCGCACCAGTCTCTCAACCTCCTGTCTGTCTTGCAACATTCCTGAGGTTATTTTGCGTCCATCTCTGGTTAAAGGTTTCCCTTTACGCAGCTGTATTGTCATGCTGGAAGTGGCCAAGTGTATTTCAGTCACAAACTGAGCAAAGAATAAATAGTTTGTGTCTCTGGCAAACCGATCATCCACACCAAAAAGCCTGGTTTTGAAATAACTACTGGGAGTTAATTTTATAGGTCTCTTTTCATCCAGTGTGTTTTGACCAGTGGGAAACTGAACTGGGAAAGCCATGGCCTTCCAAGTTTAGGTGTTTTAAAAAAGCTGACTGGGCTGTTTCGTTCTGCTGGGGCGACAGAGTAGATTCCTTCACTAAAACACAATATCTCCTCTGAAACATCGCGTGGCTGAAGACATTTTTCAGTCAGGATTTAGAGCTTCTAGAGCAACTGATCCAATGACCTGTTGACAGATCAGATAGAGGGCTTCTGTCTGTAGTCCTGTTAGACCACCCTGATTACACCTTCCTGGCATGGAAAATCTGGGTATTAAAGGGTCCTTTATGGTTCTCATCTTATCAGTCTCTGGTCCATATTAATAATGTCCTCTGGCATCTAAAGCTCTGGATCCACAAGGTTCACTTGTCCAATCTGTTTATTTTGCATTGCTCCCCTTGGCATCACAGGAGGCACTCATGTTTCATTGTTGCTGATGCACACAATTTATTTATCATGGAGCCACACAAAACTGATCAGCTCTGAAACTTGCCTCCTTAAAGTTAAAGGCTGGAGACCAGAAATTTCCTGTTGTTGAACTCATAAAACTGAAGTGATCCTATTAGGTCAAACACCTGAGGAACACGCTCAAATAGCCTGTTGGATGGCAAACTGGGCCTCCGGCATCCATGTAAGGAACCTCGGTGGTTTTATTTGAATATGTCCTGACACCCATTTAAGCATATTTCATCCTTTTTACCACCTGTAACATCATTATTTTTGTCAAAGCGATCTGAAAAATTAGTCATCATTTGTTTTCATGGATTATTGTAATTCATTTTGCATCATCAAACAAGTGTTAAAGACATCAGAATCCGTCTCGGGTGCATTTAAACCAGGAAAAGAGACATTCATCTTCTCTGCATTGGCTCCCTGTAAAATTTAGTGTTTTAAAATCCTACTCCTCACATAAAGGCTCTACATGGTCTGGCACATCATACTTAATGAATGTAACTCCTTAACAACCGCTAGGGCTCTCCCATCGCAGGCTCTTGTAGTTCCCAGAAGTAGTCTAGGGGGCAGAGCCTTCACTCAGGCTGTTCTCTGGAACCAGCTAGTCTGTGAAGGGCAGACACAGTGTCAGTTTTAAGAATGACTTAAAACCTTCCTTTTTGATAAAGCTTATAGTTAGGGTGGCACAGCTGCCCTTTATGCTGCTATGCTGCCGGGGGGCTCCCAGTGAGCCTCTCCCTCTTCCTCTGCTTCCTCTTTCTCTGCTTCCTCTTCCTCTATTCCTTTTTGCTCATATTATGTTAGTAGTGCAAACTGGAGTCCACTTTTATAAACTGTTAAAGTGGCTAACTGGTTAGTAGTTAACTGAGTGTCAAAACAGGTGTGAACTCTTAGTCTGAAAGTGATGTTACCCGGAGCCCCGGTCTGTTCTCTCCATCTTGACACATCTGTTGTGGTCCATCGTCTGAGGTTCACTTGGTGGGGACATGTTTCTGTCTGTGGAGAGAAGGTCTCCCAGAGCTCATGACCTGAGACTCTCACTCATCTCAGTCCTTCACACATGGACTAAACCAATGAACTAGAGCATCGATAATTCTTATGTTTGATGATTTCTCTGTACATGTGGCATCTATTGACTCTGTCAGAGGGATCCCTCAGTGGCTCTTCCTCAGGTTTCTTCTTTTTCCCATAAAGGGTTTTTTGAAGTTTTTCTAGGGTCACAGGACAGAGGGTGTTTACAGATTGTAAAGCTTGATGACATGTTTGTGATTGCTCTAAATAAATAAATTTGACTTTGAATTTGGAACATCGGCTGGAACATGATTCTAGGCAAGACCACCATTAGGCATACTCACCTTCCTGTTCTGGATCATCTCTCTGTCCTATGGTTGCTCATCACAAAGCACCATGTCATCATTTTGGCTCATTTTCTGCCTCATTCAGTGCATTCATCTCAAACCTGTCAATATCCATCAAATCATTTTCATCATAATCATTGCTCCATGTTTTCATCCACATCATCATTGTCATTTTCATCAGGAAGTGTGGGGTCACATAACTCGGCCTCATCTCTAATAGTAATGTCCTCATACTGTGGGTGAATGTGTTTGATTTATGCACGCCTGCACAGTTCACCAGGTAACAGTCTGAACAGCTGTGACCTCTGTAACACAATGTCTCTTCAGTTTCACTCTCATGCTACCACTTCTCAGTTGTAGAGCTCACTGTTTCTTGGACTTCAGAGGGAACACATACTACATTTCCATGTATTGCTCTCTGTCGGGAAGAGGAATGATTTTGGCAAATGCTTTGCTATGAGAAGAGGAATGATTTTGGCTCTCCAAATGCTATACACTTTGTTGAGATCTATGAGTCAGTCTCTCCAGCTCCAAGTGTTTTGCACAGCGAGGGATCCAAGTCAGGTGGAATTTGACAGCGAGGGATCATGACATTTTTCAGATGATTATGATTATCATCAGGCAGGTGTAACAAATCCACTCTCTCCTTCTCTCATCAGGATTATGGCACCTTGCACTGTTCACTCTCTCATTCTCTGCATCAGTTCATTTCTGCATTCAACATCGTCACAAACATGAACATGCAACCACATTTTCCTGTCACATTGGCATGCTGCAATTTGACATCATGGATTTTTACATATAATTTGAAATGCAGATGATTTGCAGTGTCACAGTTGCATGCTTGCACTTTGGAAATGATGCCTTATGACATCACACCTGTGCACACATATGTTTAGGACCGGCCTTTATTTGTGATCTGAAAACCGATTGGCTTCTTGACCTACTCTCACATGGCTTCTATTTATTCTTCTGTATTTCCTTCTTACATTTCAGTGCTATCATGTGCTGCTCACCACATTGCTGTTTGGAAATGATGCTGTAATTTGACTTGTGCATTTATTCTTCTGTTGTATTTCCTTCTTATTTTCATTTCACATCTCATCTTATGTTTGGAAATCATGCCTTATGACATACACCTATGTGCAGGCACATATGTAGGACTTGTCGCCTTATATTTGTGATCTGAAAACCGATTCGCTGTCTCATGGCTTCTTTGATCAAAGTTGCGTGTCACTCTCACATGCTGCTCTATTTATTCTTCTGTATTTCCTTGCTTATTTTCATTGCACATCTCATCTTATGCATTGAGTGATGTAAAATCTCTGTCTGTGCCTGATTCATCATGGTCTTTGTATCTCAATGCAGGATTGAGGATGTCTTATACCTGTCTCGCATTCGCTGTCTCATCATTTGTTGGTGTCTTATCCCTGAATGCTTGTCTGTCATTTGCATACTGAACGCTGAGTGATGTAAAATCTCTGTCTGTGCCTGAATTCATCATGGTCTTTGTATCGGTTGGTAATGTACTCTTTTTGCCTCTTTCTGAATTCATCATGGTCGTATCAGTTGGTGATGTACTCTTTTTGCCTCTTCCTGAATTGGTACTGTGCCTTTCTTCTTTTTATGACATTCGATATTGTCATCATTTTTCATATACTGGTCTTTGTATCGGTTGGTGATGTACTGTTGTTTCTTCTGTTTATTCAGCATGTTCAGCATTGTCTCTGTAACAGTTTTTCATCTGTATCTGGTTTTTATACTATCTCTTTATTTGTTTTCTGTGATATTGTTTGTGCTTTAACCTGAAGTCAGCATTTGCTCTGTATTGGGTTTTTATCTCGTTTTCTATGTCTGATTATTTCTTTTCTTTTTTTGTAATTCAGAATTATTTTGATATCGGTTGGTACTGTTTTCCCTTTATTTCCTCTTTTGTACTCCTTTCAGAATTGTCTCGTTTTCCTTGTCTGAGATCTGCATTAGAATATTTCCTGCTTGAGTCTTCATTTCTGTAAATCTCCTGCTTGAGATTTTTTCTTCGCTTTGTATGTTTCATTTGAAGCATACTTTTCCCTTTCTTTCCTCTTTTGATTCTCCTTTCTTTGTGATATCCTTTCAGAGAGCAATGAGCAATGAGACTCCTCTTAAATTTTCTCCTTTTCTGTTTACAAAGTTTTGACAATTTACAGGGGATATCATTCAAGACACTATCAGAGGCAGTGTTTATTAATGTAGTGGAAACACCATGTGATGTGACAGAATTCAAGCTGAACTGGCTCGATGGTTCTGGTTTGGTTTGGGTATCAGGGGGTATGACATGAACATCTTGTTGTCTCACAGATGATACAGAAGTGATGTTACCGGAGCCTCCCTCTAATATGTTATGGGAGACATTACTGTTTGTTTGGCTTGATGGTTCAGTTTCCATATCAGTGGATATCTGATGTACACTGTTAGCTGAGAGATGTGTTACAACAGTCTTTACTTTTTGAACACTTACAGTTGATTCATTCTGAAGAGCATCATCCAACAGAGCAGTTGATACAGCAGCAGGGTGAGTTGTAGGCTGACTCTCAGTGTCTGGGATAGCATCACTCTGGTTGATTGTGTTCACATTGTAAAACTCCACAGGCTTCAACTCATAGTTACAGGAAGACTGTGTGCCCAATATCCTGTGATACTTTAGGAAGCCTGTCAATCATATCACTGAGATGTGTGAATGTCAGCATGACAGCAGTAACCAGGACTGTATGAACCCACAGGAAGGGGCAAACCCTCGGCTGTTCTGGAGTGCGGATCAAAGAAACCATATCTGCCTGACCTGGTTCTGAACACTGCAATACACAGCTGTGACATCAATAGCAATGCATACTGCACTGCATCTATCTGATAATAAGCAGCTCAGTCCTGCCTCCAAGGTCCAAAAAGCCATCGACAGCTCCAGGTAAATGGTTCTCCTAATGTGCCGTACCTGGAAAGTTGTGTCATGTCTGCATACTGTATGTACCTGCGCTGTAGGGACTTCTGATCAGGGAGCTCATCAGTAGCCAAATGGATGTGATTAGGGACCCTTTTCCTGGCCTCCTCATACATTATATTACCTTTATCCAAAACAAGGTCAAGGTCTGCTGTGGTGATGTTTTCATTCTCATGGAGGAATGCAAGAAATGTGAGTGAGTTACAGGTGCACTGCTGATTTCTGGATTTGCCATATTTTGGAGAAGCCTGGCTGCGGGATGCACACACACATCGTACAGATGGCTGGTCTGTCAGGTTCACACAGGCTGCATGAGAAGGCGCTTCACACGGATCATCACTGTGACGTCCCCTCTGCACAACGTCAGCATACGATACCTCTGGTACACGTGGAGCGTCACTTTCACCTGACGGGTTCACCTGGTGAGCGTGAGGAGACCCCGCTACACTTGACACACCGTCACTGTGACGTCCTGTATTTACGTCAGCAGAATATACCTGTGGCGCGCACATGACGCATCACCTGGACCTCCCTGTTTCACTGTGTCAAGACAGGCTGTGTCAACAAGACAGGCTGCAGACGTCTTTCAGACGTCTTTCGCAGACGTCTTTCCTTCTCCGCTGCTCTCAGAACCACGTCCTGTTTCCTCAGCTGTTGTCTGATGACTCGACCTCTGCCAGCGGACACTCGCAGCTTGGGACCTCTTACTCTTTCTAGGCATTTTTGTTGCGCCACAATTTTTACGTACACAACTAAGATATTACACACAATATAACTGATAAAAGATTACTGTTAGCACAAAATGTTTAGTAGATAAAACCTGTCTGCTTTCAGTAATTAACCAAAGGCACTTTGAAATGCTATATTAAAGCAAAAAATAATTTATAGGTTTCAAAAGTATTATATTTATATTTAATATTATATTACAGTAACAGACAAGACTATTAACAATGACTAAATTTATATACAACTTTGAATAATTTAGAGTAAAAACTAGAGATGTATTACAACTATTTAAGGCTGACACAGTAAAGGATAAATTATGTTAATACCAGTTATTCTTAAAATATATCAACACTTAAAGATCCCACCAAATAGTATAGATTAAATATTATTTACTGATACTCAAATACACAACCACTAGTGCTATATCAGCTATGACCTGTCCTGATCCTAAACTCTTTGCACTTACCAGCAGATAACTAAATGCTATGGAGGTAGTTATACTTTTAGTGTTGGATAAATATCAGTTGTTTATAATAAATCAATAATAAAAAACAGTATATATATTTTCAAAAGCAGGAACACAGTTGTTCTGGCAGTCTGATGACAGCTGAGAGCTTCTGGTAGCTGAAGAACACTGGGTCTGCAGGCAGGAAACAGCCACTCCAAACCAATCAGCTTCCTCCACAGAGATGTCTGGATTTTTATTTCAATATATCTGCTTAATCAACACAACACTTGTATACACTGAGTGAATGAAACAATGAACAACAATGAATAATACTTAAATATTAATAAATAAATATTAATACAATACAATGTGTGTGCTGGTATTACTTTTCCAATTATTTACACTTATTTACTTGTCAAGTAAACAAATATGTGAAATAGAAGATATCTGCAGTGTACACAAACCTTTGGGTACAAACCAACAGGGCTCCACAGCAACAAGGTCCAAGAAGAACTATACTTTTTGATAGTTCTGTTTATGGTATTAATATGGATTTTCACTCCAATTATTTCTTATGTGTAGTGTTTTACAAGAACAAAGCGTTATCTTTAATTATGTGCCTTGTTTCAACAAATTATGTATTTATTATGTACAGTATTCAATTTGGAATTTCACTTTTCTCTTTACAATCCAATGTTTATGATGAGTGTTTTTTTTTCCAATTAGAACAATAATTGAAAGAAACAAAATTTGTTTTGCTCCTTGCCGCCACCTTTGTGGTGGAGGGGTTTGTGTGCAATGTAATGTCGGGGGCACACGCCCCTGGTAGGGTCTCCCATGGCAAACAGGTTGTAAAAATGAGCGGTTCTTCCAAGCACTGAAAATGAAGAAGGACCGTCTTCGCCCGGATTGGCTTACCGGGGCCCCATAATTGGGGTTGGGGCTCGCAACCTGGTGGCCGGACTTTGCCCAACCCGGCCGGGCTTATGGCGACGTGGGCCCGCCTTCCATTCACCACCCGCAGGAAGGTTAGGGGCCGGTTTGGTTTGGGTAGCCAAATAGAATAATGTCACCTCGCTGGGGGGGAAGGAGCCTATTGGAGAAAAATATGGACAATGTTGGGCTCTGGAACCCAGCTGGATGACCCTACTATCTGTGCCAATGGCGGCGAGCTGGTGTGGGCTTGCTTATGCTCCCCATGGTGTGGTTTGTGCCTACGCCTACGGGCAAATAAAGTGTGAGTCCCTGGGAGAGAGTGTCCGACTGGAGACAGTTCTATGAACTTCAACGAGGCAGAAGTGAACCTGGAGGGGCGTGATCGGGAGGAACGGCCTCCCCGAATTGAACAGAGGTGTTCTGTTAGACTCACAATTTGTCCAACCAACACCATAACAGGGTGTCCATCAGTGATGTGGCAAGGACACCCTACCAGTAACCTTGTTGTCGTTTCAGATCTCCGGCCATAGTCTTGGACACTCGGGTAAAAGAGGGGCTGAGCTTGTCAAATCACCACCTGTGGTGAGTTGGATCCGCTGGCAGAGAGGAAGTAAGACCTCAGACCCAAACGTGTAGGGCCTGTTGGGAATAGTGAGGGAGGTTTCACCCACCTCCGATCAAGATCAGGGAGGCTACATATAGTGGACCATCCTGCCTCCAGTAGCTGCAGCAAGTTGTGGACCATCTCTGGTGCCTGTCGTGGTGGCAATCCCCGACCCTGGTGGTGGAACCATGATCTGTCAGGCTAAGAAGGAGTAGGACCATGTTGGCCTGTGGGAGTATAGGCAGGCCAAGCAAGCCGCAGCCCGGACGGTTGAGGCAAAAACCGGGTCTAAAATGAGGCATAGAGGACCATCGGTCGGCCTCGAGAGATTCTGGAAACCGTCCGGCGCCTCAGAGGGGGAAGCAGTAGAGGTTTACAGATAGAGACCTCGAACTAGAAACGGTGGAAGAAATACCAATCTCCTCAATCCCACCGACTTGCCTTCCAGAGGAAGCAGAGGCTGGGGATCTGAGGTGGATAACCCAAGCCGAAGTAGAGGTAGTTAGTCCTGGTACAGGCGCCGGGGGTGGAGAGATAGCCCTGAGTAACCTCAAGTCCTGGATGTTGTGGGGCTGTCTTGGCTGAACGCCTCTGCAACATTGCATAGGTTGGGGACAGTACCTCTGATGGCAAACTGGGGTAGGTTCCCTCTTTTTAGGGGGGGACCGGAGAGTGTGTTCCAACTACAGAGGGATCACACTTCTCAGCCTCCCCGGAAGGTCAGCCAGGGTAGAGAGGAGAATAGAAGGAACAATGCGGTTTTCGTCCCGGTCGTGGAAACTGGACCAGCTCTATACCCTCCACGGGGTGTGAGGGTTTATGGGAGTTTGCCCAACCAGTCCACATGTGCTTTGTGGATCTGGAGAAAGGCATTCGGGTGTCCCTCGTGGTAGTGGGGATGCTCCGGAGTATGGGGTCCGGGGCATTTGAAGGGCTGTTCGGTCTCTGTAGACCGAGCAGGAGCTGGTTCAATTGCCGGCAGTAAGTCAGACCTGTTCCCAGTACATGTTGACTCCGGCAGAGGCTGCCCTTTGTCAGGTCCTGTTCATAATCTTTAGACAGGATTTCTAGGCGTAGCCAGGGGCCGGAGGGAGTCCGGTTTGGGAACCACAGATTTCATCTCTGCTTTTTGCAGATGAGTTGTCCTGTTGGCTTCTTCAGCAGGACCTTCAGAGTGCTGGAGACGGTTTGCAGCCGAGTGTGAGAGGCTGGGATAGAATCAGCACCTCCAAATCCGGGCCAGGTTCTTGAGAAAAGGGAGGCATGTGCCCTCTCCAGAGTGGAGGGTCCTGCCTCAAGTGGAGGAGTTCAGATCTCGGGGTCTTGTTCAGAGTGAGGGAAAGATGGAGCGTGAGATTGACAGGCGGATTGGTGCACGTCCGCAGTTATGCGGTCGGTGTACTGGACCGTCGTGGTGAAGAAGGAGCAGAAAGGCAAGCTGAATTTACCGAATCTACGTTCCCACCCTACCTATGGTCATGAACTTTGGGTAGACCGAAAGGACAAGATGGATACAGAAATGAGTTTCCTCCGCAGGGTGGCTGGGCGCTCCCCTTAAATAGGGTGAACTGGTCAGAGGAGCTATAGAGCCGCTTCCTTCGCAGACGAGAGGAGTCAGCTGAGGTGGCTTGGGCATATGGATGCCCCCTTGGAGCCTCCCTAGGGAGGTTTCCAGGCATGTCCCACCGGGAGGAGGGCCTGGGAAGACCCAGGATATGCTGGAGAGACTTGTCTCTTGGCTGGCCTGGGAACGCCTCGGGAGTCCCCCCAGGAAGAGCTGGAGGAAGTGCTGGGGTGAGGGAGCTTGGGCATCTCTGCTCAGACTGCTGCCTCCGCGACCCGGTCCTGATTGCGGATAAAATGGATGGATGGATGAAAATTTGTTTTGTTCAATGTAATGTCACACTGCTTTTATAAAAATACTTTCTTTAATAATTAACCTACAATTATTATTTTATTTCCAAATAGAATATATGGAGAAAAATATGGACAATGTTTGGATTAGTGCCAATTCAAGATCAAATAAAGTGTGAAGAGACAGGCAGAGGAGCGTGAGCAGAGACTCACAGAACCAATAACAGATTGATAAGGTACAGTAACTTGAGAACCAAAACCAAATTCCAGTAATCTGTAGTATAGTGAAACCATCAACCATATATATTCAGTAGGCAAATATCATGAACCATGAATAATAGGGTAGTTAGTTGCCAAAATGTAGATAGAGCTGGATAGCGGTGAGGGACAGAGAGATAGAAAAACCAAAATTTAGATAGATGTAATAGATGGGACAGGAGAGACAGAAATCCCAAAAATTTAGATAGATGTATTAGATGGGACAGGAGAGATAGAAAACCGGTCATTAAGGGGGTGAGTGGGCATGGGATAGAAGAGATGGAAATGAATCAAAACAGACAGAGTGGACAGAAGGGACAGTAAAGACAGAGCTATAGGTTAGAGGGAGATGGAGAGGGAGATGGAGAGAACTGGAGAACAGCACACCTGCAAGACAAAATGGAGATACACATTGATGGATGATGCACAAATAAACAGAGTATTTGCTTTGGATATGTTTTTTAATCATAGCCCTGTGAAAATTGCTTATCAGCATTGATATAATGGAATTTACTCAGTGGGGCTGTTTTAGTGGCGTAATTGTTTCACTACCTTTAGTAAGTGTGTTGTTCTAAATCTGTATTCACTGACTTCATCATACAGTGTTAATTCAGATGATCTTGCTGCTGTGCATAATCTGAGCAGGAACAACAATTACTGAATGAAACATCCATGATTCTTTATTTACCTTAAATTTCAGATCAGTCTGGCAGGTGTGTGGGCGGGACCTCAATACTGCAGCTCCTTCCTCAACCACTACTGCGCAGACTTTGGCTGCAATGATTGCAGTGCCCCTATCCTAGATATGTTCGCCTCATTTTTGCAAAGGGAGAGGAAGCGGTCTACGGTGTGAACTTACTGTTGAATATCTAAGGAGTCGCCAACACTGATGGATAGCAGTAGAGTGGGAGGAGGCCAAAAGGAGTGGGAGGGAAGAGAGAGAGATTTATTGTTTCATTTTACAAGACAAGCAATTCACAGCTCTGTTCATTATTGTATTCATTATTGTATTCATTCAGTTATTACAGTTATTATCTAAAGTGTCACTGTTTTTTGGCTAGTGTAAGCTAAATATTCAGATTAATTAAATAGGTGTTTGGTCAAGTCTTATGCTAACTTTGATGTGAAAAAGTCTCTTCCAGTATACTTTTCAACATGCACAGAATAAAACATTTCCAGGCGTAGTTCACACTTTAATTGACTTTTAAAGAAACCAGGTGGCCTACAACTTGTGACACTTAAAACTTGTTTCAAGTAATTGGAACAAATGTGTGTTTTGATGTCAAGTTGAAACAAAGGGATTGATTTATATTGAATTTCAGAGAAAAGTCAGGTTGATTCTTTTTCACATAATATTTTAAGTTTGATGATCTGTTAATTTCACTTTAGATTTTCCTATACTTACCAGCGCAGATGCCTATTAATATTCTTCTCTTTTCCTAAAAGAAGAAACAAGATAGAATTATTACTTATCTTGTGTATGTGTTCATGTGCACACAGGGATTCACAAACTGGTGGCCAGCGTGCAGTAACACTGGAAGATCTATCAAGAAAAAACAAACCCCAGCTTAGAAGCAAATTAAGTGGATTTACATACTGCAAAATACAGTACTGAATTATTACTGGTGCTGACTAGCATCATATTTTGAGGATTTGCCTGTCAAAATGAAGTATTTAAAGTCAATCAATCAATCAAGATATTTTATTTATCCCAGGGGGAAATGTTGGTGTTTCAGTTGCTCTGATACAGAGAACACAATAGAAATAATAATTTTATAGAATATGTACAAAACATAATATATACAATAATAGAATAAACATAATATAAATATAAATGCTGCTTATTGCACAGATGAATATAGATCTAAAATAATGCTCAACCAGAATATTGCAAAAGGTTATCAGCAGAATGGTGTCAGTAAGAGGAGTTGTAAAATCTGATGGCCACAGGCAGGAATGACTTCCTGTGTCTTTCTGTGATGCATCTTTGGGGAATGAGGGGATGGAATTACTGAATGAGCTCCTGTGCCTGAGCAGTACATCATGGAGTGGGTGGGAGACATTGTCCAAGATGACATGTGGCTTGTACAGCGTCCTCCTCTCTAACACCACCGTCAGAGAGTCCAGCTCCACCTCCACAACGATGGGGGGGGTTGGGGGGGGGTAATGATGAGAACACTACAATGATGATCAATATCACCCAACATCTTCATTAGAACTCAAATAAAGCTTTTATATGACAATAATGCAATTTGCTTAGTGTCTGGGGCTCACCTTTAGTTTACAAAATTGTGTAAGTTCAACAAGGTTGAAGGCAGCTAGCAGGCTAAGAAATGTAAGATACAACCTGTCCAGTTTATAATTATGGGTGCTGACTAACAGCTTAAATGGTAGATAAACGCACAGCCCAGCAAACATTAGCTAATAAAAAGTGTACTACTGCAACAACATTAACTTCAGACATTTGTTAGGTTTTGGTATTATGATGAGTTAGTTAAAAAGGCCTTCTCTTTGAATTTCTGTCTGCTGAGGGCCTGAATGGACAATACTAACGCTAGCATAGTCGATGCTATTAGCCTTAGCATCGTCGATTCAGGCGAACAACATTTAAAAAATGGACTTTGTTATGCGGCATAGACTAAGATATATTTCTGATATCAGAATTATTTTAATACCATTAAGAAATTAGTGTAATTTCATGACACGAAGCTTCAATTTGTAATGTTTCGGCATCAGGAGCGGTTACTTGCCGTTACTTACCACGACAGAGTTCACAGCAGAAGAACGGATTTCTCGCGCTGCGCAGCGGTTTCTGAATGAGACGTTCAGGTACAGTAGGATTTCTGCTGCCGGGCATCAAGTCACTGAGATACGAAAAACTACACAGACTACAGACAGACAGAGAGAGAAAGACAGACAGTCAGACAGAGAGACAGATGAAGAGTTTTTTTTAATCTTGCAAGATAAAAGTGTGGTATTGAAATGCTAAAAACACACCTGATATTATTTATGAACATACAACATTAAACTAAGGAGTGGCCCCAAAATAGCCACTGGCCTTATAGAAGAGCTTTTTAAAACGCTAAAATAATTATTAGAACAGTAAAATTTGTCAAGTCTGGACATGGATAAGAGGCTGTGTTTAGGTGGAGCCAGGTGTACTGTCTGAGCCTCTTGTGGAAATTTCTCTGCACATCATTCAGCTCATGTGCTTCTGCCAGACGTTTTGGCACCGGCGGAGGCGGAGACATCGTAGTACGTGGCGGCGAGCCCCCGCAAGCGCCGCCCCACCGGCAGACACCTGCCGGCCCGCCCCCTCCCTGTCCGGGCAAGAGCGAAAGAGATGCTCCTCCATCCCACCAAACCCACCAACATATACGAAACTTTACGATATATGAAACTTCATATATAATATAATTAATATCACCAGATGAACCGAGAAATATAAACATACAACAAGAAGTTTGAAAAATCACTCAGCCAACACGCTCTCACACATCAACTCCCAGAGAGAAAGACAGACAGACTGAGAGAGAGACAGAGAGAAAGACGAGACAGACAGGCAGACAGGGAGAGAGAAAGACAGAGACAGACAGAGAGAGAAATTTAAAACATTCAAGAAAATTAACTTTAACAAGTTTAAGTCTGTAATTTCAGATTTCAAGTAATGAATACAATGAAATAAATCTGCCTGGATACAGAGACATGGCACGCGCGCACTTACAGTTGGAGTACAGTGTCTCGCGCATGAAACAGCATCAGCGGCGGGAATATTAAATCTCAGCTGCGTCATTTTCAGTGAAGACGAAGACTGACAGCGGTTGTCAAACGCTGAGACAGGTGAGTGTCTCTTTTTTCTTATTAAAATTAGCTAATAGTAGTTTATGATTAATTATAGATTATATACTTTGTCTAATATTGAGTTAATATTAATATTTAAATATTATTTATTAATATTTAGCAGTGTCCTTAAGATTTTATGCTCATGAAAATAGTTCAGCCTAGTTTCCTTTTTTTTGATAAAAATGTTAGAAGTAAAATGAAAATTACTCACAAGTGAGTCTATAGCCGGTAAATGTAACCTACTGACGTTTCGACAAAATGTGTCTGAAGAAATTCCTAAAACTAATGTCGAAATAAGACGGTAGAGAGGCTTTTTACCTGTGTGTGCCACTAACCGGCATTTGAGGATGGAGAGACAAAGACAGCCGTTGGTGCGCAGACAGTGAAGGCCTAACGTTTCCTAAAGAACAATGTCAGCTGACTGCCTGAGGGACTATAGGCTGTTATAGGCTATGCATTATATGAAAAAGACAACCTTAAGTCTGAAAGGTATTTTGTGTCTCCTCTCTCTGCTGTGTGCTGTGGTCTTCTATGAGCATTATGTCAAATTAACGTGTGTTTGTGTGTGTTTATTTTAGATGGCGCTTCAAAAAATTTTGTGTTTCGTCCCAGAGACCCCATACTCCCGCCCCCCTCCAGTCCACATCACTGTGCTGGAGGTTAAGGAGCACCATAAGGTCCTCTCTTGGGTCTTTGAGGACACTGAGGCAAGGCCCTCAGTGTCCAAAAAGAATTTGACGGCCGTGATTAGTGATGGAGTGACCGTCACTAAGATCACACTTTTCGAGGCTTTTTCCTCAAAAGTAAAGGCGGGGAAGGCAGGCCAGGCCTACGTGATGGGGATACGGGGATACAGTCTTCGTGGCCACTGTCCCCCGTACTGGCTCAACATCACAAAGGACACGGTCTTCTTCCGATCTGCGCCGGTGGAGGTCTCTGCTGCCCTGAGGGAGGAGGCGGTGAAGCTCCTCTGCCCTGCCTCACGTTTCACGCAGTTAGGTGACGTGAGGAGGGCAGAGGGGCTGGTTACTGTCCAGGGAGAGGTGGTAGAGGTCAGTTAATTCATCTAACAATGTTTTATCGTGGTCTTGTGAGTATTATGTGCAATTAACACCATCTCTTACCTCTGTTGATCAGATCTCCACAATCAAGAGGGCGCAGGTCGGGAGGGACACCGTGCCTCTTCGGACAGTGGCCATAAAGGAGGTAGGCTATAAATTTCATTAATGAGTTATGAGTCACCTAGGTCCAACCAGATTGGGTAATATAAACTAATGCACATTAGTTTAAGCAAGATAGTAACTTATAGTACATTTTCGTTCATTTTATTATTTTTTTTTAAAGGACCAAACCCAGGTTTCCCTCAACCTCTGGAGGGAGGCGGCCGTGTTTCCCCTTCAAGTGGGTGAGCAGATCAGGCTCACCCACTTGAAGGGGAATGATTCACCCTACAGGTTTCCGGCTACAATCCACAGCCAACACGGTTTTGGAGGTAGGTTTTCTTAAAAATTATTATTTATTTATTTATTTATGTATTTATTTTAACGTAGCATTTTAATTGTTTATTTTACTTTACAGAATAAACACAACACTAGTAAGAATAATATACACCCCAAACAACCAAAATATTCTCCAGTGAATTATCTAAATGAATTCAAATCAGAACAACAAACTAAAACAATAACTGGCTTAATATTTGACCAATAGAAAAAGTCACCACTTCACTGAAGCTCGAATACATCAAATCAATGACTTGTGGTATTCTATTTCTACTTCTGTAGATATTTTGTTGATAAGAAAACATAAAAAGGGAGGAGGATCTAATCTATTTCTTAACGAGTGGAGAGGGTGCGTTCAGACTATAGGATACACGTCCCTGTACTTTAAGATTTTTTAAGATTTTTCCACGAATTGGTGACTGAAAAGAACCTCGGGACATTTCTGTTTAAACTAGTGTTATTTATTATTAAATTTCCTCCACACAGGACACAACGGAAACCCTCACCGTGGGCGCTCTGGGAGCGACAGAAGTGGAGGGGAGACCAGGAGTTCTCCAACTCCTGGTTGAAGGAGACAAGGTCTTCGAAATAGAGGAGGCACTTTGGCTTCCTCTAGAGAGACACCTCAAAAAGTTGCCCTTCTTCATAAAAATGACAGTTTCTGGGAAGGTTGTAACGGCTGCTGAGGCCTGTGGTGAAGAGGTGGCACAGGCACTGTAAATAAGTAAATATATGTATATAGTTGAACTCCTTCCTTCTCGTTATCTCTCTCGCTCTCTCTCCCCTTTTCTACCTTTCCCCATGACCTTCTCTCCCCTCACCCCCTAAGTAATTCATTAATTTATAATCATTTTAACTGTGTTTTGTTTGTGAATCATTTTACTGTTATTGTTGATTATTGTTATTTTTTATTTAACGTATTGTTAAAATGTTTGATAAATAACTTCTGAATACAAGCAACATTATTTCTTGAATTTATTAATCGTTTCTTGGGCAAATCTTAAGATTTTTGCATGCTTTCACATTTACGCACAAAACAGTTGAATATGGGGGCCTACTGTTGTACTGTCTTTAATGTTTGGCACTTAGTTTCACAGAGTGGTTTTACCAAAGACTACATAATGAAAGGGCAGAGAGTAGACAAATTATTTTAATGCCAGGAAAGCGTTCAGGCCAAAATTGAGGCAATATTGTACTCTTAATTCCCACTAAGTTCCCCAGCTCCTTATCAGCGTTTTTTTCCAAACATTTAGGCTATTTCAGTATCCATAGCCCCTGAAGGCAGCATCAAATCTCTCTCTCTTCGTTTTTGTTGAGGGACCTGATTCGGACATTTCCGCACACTCCATTCATTGATTCACATGAGTCGCCTTTAATTCACCTTTTTGGAGGAGCAGGTGTTTGTCTGCAACCAGGTGGGTGCACACTCAGAGGACCCTGATACAAACTGTACACACACACACACACACACACACACACACACACACACACACACACAGTGCTGTCCATGGTCCTGAAATACCTAAGCATATCTCGGCCAAGACCTCATGGTATCAGACACGACTGAATAAGACAAGAAAATATCATTTGCAAGTGAGGACTGATGGGTGAGTGGAATTTGTGGAGTGCTTCAATGTGTAGGTCCGGGCCACGCATACATTACATGTAACTGTATGTTTTATTGCAGGGATTTGCAATACTGGTATCCACTTACCGTCTTTGCACTTAGGCCATTCACTACCAGGAGGAACAATGATATATTAGAAACCCGGAAATATTAAGGAGCCGTGAGTGATGGGTGACTGGTTTCATGCAAGCGCTTCGCGGAGGCCCGTCATGTATAGTTGGAACTGAGTGACAGCCAATGAAGTTGCAGCATTCTTGACACTGTCCATGTTGCTGAATCTCATCCTCAATCCATCATTTTTCTATTCAAGAATGATCACCTGAACTATTTGGAATCAGGAAATGTGAATCCCACTTTGATGTTCACCTTTTCCTCTCATTATATACTGTATACTGTAGTGAGCATGTTTTAGATACAGTATTTTTCAGTTATTAAGTACCTTAATTAAATACCTTAAGAGAAAAAAAAACTTAAAAACTTGAAAGATAACAGAATGGTTTTATTAAGTAACTGACTTTCTCACTATTTCAATTATTGAGTTCTTTATTATTATTATTATTAGTGTGAATGCTGATTCAGCAGCATTCACACTATTGTTCTTGTGTTTCTTTATTATTAGTGTGAATGCTGATTCAGCAGCATTCACACTATTGTTATTGTGTTTATTTATTATTATTCTTATTCTTCTTCCGTACGTTTTTCGGCAGCTTTCAACTCCTTCATACTTTGAGCTACAAAAAAACCGTTCAAACATCAAAATGTTCAGCTCTTTAAGGACATGTGTGCTATTACTTTTGTGATTTCTACCTTTTATACTTTTTAAAATATTCAACTTTTTTCAACTTTTTTTGCTCATTGAAATGAATGGAGAAACTCTTCAGCTCCTCTTCAACTTCTTCAACTTTGAAGTTCTACTGCTTCCACATACTTTCAGCTACAGACTCCATTTAAACTTTAAATTGATCACAAGACTTTCAACTACTAAACTTGTATTCAGCTTTTTGAAATCGTTTTATACTTTTTCCAAAATCACAGTTTAAATGTTCAGCTTTTTTCAGTCCTTTTCTGACTTTATAATGAGTGTGTATGTGGCGGAATGTTCAGAGCTAGAGTGGGTGACGTCATCAGCTAGAGTGGAGAGGAGCTGTGAAAATCTTGTGAAAAGTCTCTCTTTAACTCGCTCTCATTCCCACAAGGTTTACTCTACATAGATCATTTTTACACCATTTTACAGGAAATTTTGTGCTGATCGCAGACATGTGTCAGAATAAGCAAATGGACTAAGCAATCTGGCTCCAGACCCCTCCAAGCAAGAGGAGCACCAACCAACTGCCCCATCTACTCCCATTATAAATCAGACCTTGAGAAGTTGGAAAAAGCTCAAGAATACTTCTTTTTCAAACTGCTCTCATGACCACATTTTCCAGCTCCACACAAATAAAATCTACATCACTGTGTTCATGAGACTCTTGTCTGTCTGATGGTATCATCAGTTTCGAAGGATAGGTCTTATTGTCTGGCCACAGGAGGCAGGAGTTTGAAAGGTACACCTCAGCTGAATCTCTGTGAATTCAGCTGTGAGAGGCACTAGTGCATGCAGTCACCATGGTAACCAGTGACTGAAGGTTTTCACACACAGCTGATTGAGATGACGCTCATTACTGCAGTTTGACTGTGTGTTCACTTACAAGAGGAAATCCCAGAGCTAGCACACACACACACACACACACACACACACACACACAGAGACAGTACTCAGACCCCTTCCAATTTTGTGAAGCATTTTTAAACTATTATTTACTCATTCAAAGTTTTCAACAGGACCTTTTTAAGTCAGAATTAGATTCCTTTAATGCAGTATTATAGGTATTATTTAACTTTTGAATCCCATTCATGTCAGTTACAGTCTTTTCCACTTTTCTATCTATTAATACTTCTTCAACTGCTTTTTCATAATAATTCAAAAACCTTTAACTGTTCCACATTTTTCATTCATTTTAGGCATCATTCAACTTCATTACTCAGCTATGCAGTTTAGCGCAAGCCTTTCATTCAATATGTCTTGACAAATTCCACATACTTCATACATTTCAGGCTATTTTCTGCCTTTATACTTTCAAACACACTTTAGCACTGTTAATGCACATTTATGCTTCAATTTAGCTATTTTCTACCTTCATACTTTTAAGCACTCTTTAAACACATTTGTGCTTTAATTCAGCTATTTCCTACCTTCATACTTTTAAGCACTCGTTATGCACATTTATGCTTTAATTCAGCTATTTTCTGCCTTTACACTGTTAAGCACATTTAAGCACTCATTATGCACATTGATGCTTTGATTCAGCTATTTACCTCTATGTTTTATGCTACCTTCATTTTAAGCTTTTAAGCACTCATTATGCACATTGATGCTTTAATTCAGCTATTTTCTACCTTCATACTTTTAAGCACTCTTCATACACATTTAAGCTTTTATTCAGCTATTTTCTGCCTTCATACTTTTATGCACTCTTTATGCACATTTATGCTTTGATTCAGATATTTTCTGCCTTTATACTTTTAAACACATTTTATCACTGTTAATGCACATTTATGCTTTAATTCAGCTATTTTTCTACCATTCATACTTTTAAGCACTCTTCATGCACATTTAATTTAAGCTTTGATTCAGCTATTTTCTGCCTTCATACCTTTTAGCACTCTCCATGCATATTTATGCTTTGATTCAGCTATTCTCTACCTTTATACTTTTAAGCACTGTTTATGTACATTTATGTTTTAATTCAGCTATTTTCTGGCTGATAATTTCAAACACATTTTAGCATTGTTAATTCACATTTTTGCTTTGACTCAGCTCCCCTTCTACTTCTACATCTTTTTTAGCAAAATAGCCCATTCTAATATAAAACTGTTCAGCTCTTTCAGTACATTTATTTTGGTATTCTGCTACTTTCTACCTTTTAAATTTTATAAAGTTGTTATGCTTTTTTTCATCAATTTATTACACTTTAGCTGTTCTAGTAATTTATTCCATCTCTTATCATCTTTAAGGGATGCAGTTCAGCTTCCAATTCTGCCATTCTTACCACTGTTTCAGCAGTTTAATAATTACCTTACAGCTTTCAAACTTTTCAGGCAATTCATCTCATATTTCTGCATTTCCAGCAATTCTTTCAAATTCATTTCAGCTTTCAGCATTCACACGCATTTTCTGCAGGAAATGCAATTTTCTAGTTATTATTCTGACTTCTTATTCTGTTTCCGTACGTTTTTCGGCAGCTTTCAACTCCTTCATACTTTGAGCTACAAAAACCGTTCAAACATCAAAATGTTCAGCTCTTTAAGGACATGTGTGCTATTACTTTTGTGATTTCTACCTTTTATACTTTTTAAAATATTCAACTTTTTTCAACTTTTTTTGCTCATTGAAATGAATGGAGAAACTCTTCAGCTCCTCTTCAACTTCTTCAACTTTGAAGTTCTACTGCCTTCCACATACTTTCAGCTACAGACTCCATTTAAACTTTAAATTGATCACAAGACTTTCAACTATTAAACTTGTATTCAGCTTTTTGAAATCTTTTATACTTTTTCCAAAATCACAGTTTAAATGTTTCAGCTTTTTTCAGTCCTTTTCTGACTTTATAATGAGTGTGTATGTGGCGGAATGTTCAGAGCTAGAGTGGGTGACGTCATCAGCTAGAGTGGAGAGGAGCTGTGAAAATCTTGTGAAAAGTCTCTCTTTAACTCGCTCTCATTCCCACAAGGTTTACTCTACATAGATCATTTTTACACCATTTTACAGGAAAATTTGTGCTGATCGCAGACATGTGTCAGAATAAGCAAATGGACTAAGCAATCTGGCTCCAGACCCCTCCTCCAAGCAAGAGGAGCACCAACCAACTGCCCCATCTACTCCCATTATAAATCAGACCTTGAGAAGTTGGAAAAAGCTCAAGAATACTTCTTTTTCAAACTGCTCTCATGACCACATTTCCAGCTCCACACACAATAAAATCTACATCACTGTGTTCATGAGACTCTTGTCTGTCTGATGGTATCATCATGTTTCGAAGGATAGGTCTTATTGTCTGGCCACAGGAGGCAGGAGTTTGAAAGGTGCACCTCAGCTGAATCTCTGTGAATTCAGCTGTCTGAGAGGCACTAGTAGTGCATGCAGTCACCATGGTAACCAGTGACTGAAGGTTTTCACACACAGCTGATTGAGATGACGTCATTACTGCAGTTTGACTGTGTGTTTACTTACAAGAGGAAATCCCAGCGCTCACACACACACACACACACACACACACACAGAGACAGTACTCAGACCCCTTCCAATTTTGTGAAGCATTTTTAAACTATTATTTACTCATTCAAAGTTTTCAACAGGACCTTTTTAAGTCAGAATTAGATTCCTTTAATGCAGTATTATAGGTATTATTTAACTTTTGAATCCCATTCATGTCAGTTACAGTCTTTTCCACTTTTCTATCTATTAATACTTCTTCAACTGCTTTTTCATAATAATTCAAAAACCTTTAACTGTTCCACATTTTTCATTCATTTTAGGCATCATTCAACTTCATTACTCAGCTATGCAGTTTAGCGCAAGCCTTTCATTCAATATGTCTTGACAAATTCCACATACTTCATACATTTCAGGCTATTTTCTGCCTTTATACTTTCAAACACACTTTAGCACTGTTAATGCACATTTATGCTTCAATTTAGCTATTTTCTACCTTCATACTTTTAAGCACTCTTTAAACACATTTGTGCTTTAATTCAGCTATTTCCTACCTTCATACTTTTAAGCACTCGTTATGCACATTTATGCTTTAATTCAGCTATTTTCTGCCTCCCCTCTTACTTGAACCGCCACCTTACTGTGGTGGAGGGGTTTGTGTGCCTTCGAATGATCCTAGGAGCTATGTTGTCGGGGGCATTACGCCCCTGGTAGGGTCTCCCATGGCAAACAGGTCCTAGGTGACAGGGCCAGACTAAGAGCGGTTCAGCAAGCCCATCATGAAAAGAAGAATATCAAGGACCGTTACGTTCGCCCGGATTGGCGTTACCAGGGCCCCACCCTGGAGCCAGGCCTGGGGTTGGGGCTCGCAGGCGTAGCGCCTGGTGGCCGGGTCTTTGCCCACGGGACCCAGGCCGGGCTCAGCCCGAAATGGCGACGTGGGCCCATTTGCCTTCCAGTAGGCTCACCACCCGCAGGAAGGTCCATGAGGGGCCGGTGCAATTTGGTTTGGGTAGCAGTCGTGGCAGGGAGCCTCGACGACCCAATCCCTGGAACAAAACTCTGGCAATAGGGACATGGAATGTCACCTCACTGGGGGGGAAGGAGCCTGAGCTCGTGCGGGAGGTTGAGAGGTACCGGCTAGAGATAGTTGGGCTCACCTCCACGCATAGCTTGGGCTCTGGAACCCAGCTCCTTGAGAGGGGCTGGACCCTCCACTACTCTGGAGTTGCCCAGGGTGAGCGGCGGCGAGCTGGTGTGGGCTTGCTCATAGCTCCCCAGCTCAGCCGCCACGTGTTGTTGAGTTCACCCGGTGAACGAGAGGGTCGCCTTCCCTGCGCCTTCATGGGTTGGGGATAGGTCTCTTGCTATTGTTTGTGCTTTCACGGGCCGAACAGCAGTGCACAGAGTACCTTTCGGCCTTCTTGGAGTCCCTGGGAGGGGTACTTGATAGTGCTCCGGCTGGGGACTCCATTGTTCTACTGGGGGACTTTCAGCCTTCAACGCTCACGTGGGCAACAACAGTGATACCTTTCCTGGAGGGGCGTGATCGGGAGGAACGGCCTCCCCGATCTGAACCCGAGTGGTGTTCTGTTATTGGACTTCTTAAAGTGCTAGTCATCACGGTTTGTCCATAACGAACTTACCATGTTACTTTGAAAGCATAAGGGTGTCCATCAGTGCACATGGCACCAGGACTACCCTAGGCGTCGGAGGTCGATGATCAACTTTTGTTGTCGTTTCATCTGATCTCCGGCCGTATGTCTTGGACACTTTTCGGGTAAAGAGAGGGGGCTGAGCTTGTCAACCGATCACCACCTGGTGGTGAGTTGGCTTCCGCTGGCAGAGGAGGAAGTTGGACAGACCTGGCAGACCCAAACGTATTGTGAGGGTCTGTTGGGAACGTCGCCTGGCCGAGCCCTCTGTCAGGGAGGTCTTCAACTCCCACCTCCGGAAGAGCTTCTCACAGATTCCGAGGGAGGCTGGAGGACATTGAGTCCGAAAGTGGACCATGTTCTCTGCCTCCATTGTCGACGCGGCAAGTTCTGAAGCTTGTGGACGCAAGGTCTCTGGTGCCTGTCATTGGTGGCAATCTCCAAACCCGGTGGTGGACACTTCGGAAGTAAGGGATGCTGTCAGATTGCTGAAGAAGGAGTCCTATCGGACCATGTTGGCCTGTGGGACTCCTGACGCAGTTGACAGGTACCGGCAGGCCAAGCAAGCCGCAGCCACATGGACGGTCCTGGAGGCAAAAACTCTGGGTCTGGGAGGAGTTCGGTGAGGCCATGGAGGAGGACTATCGGTCGGCCTCGAAGAGATTCTGGCAAACCGTCCGGCGCCTCAGAAGGGGGAAGCAGTACTCTGCCAACACTGTTTACAGTGCAGGTGGGGAGCTGTTGACCTCAACTGAGGGACATTGTCGGACGGTGGAAGAAATACTTCGAGGATCTCCTCAATCCCACCGACTTGCCTTCCAATGAGGAAGCAGAGGATGGGGACTCTGAGGTGGACTCGTCCATCACCCAAGCCGAAGTCACTGAGGTAGTTCATGCAAGCTCCTCGGTGGCAAGGCGCCGGGGTTGGATGAGATCCGCCCTGAGTACCTCAAATCTCTGGATGTTGTGGGGCTGTCTTGGCTGACACGCCTCTGCAACATTGCATGGAGGTTGGGGACAGTACCTCTGGAGTGGCAAACTGGGGTGGTGGTCCCTCTTTTTAAAAAGGGGGACCGGAGAGTGTGTTCCAACTACAGAGGGATCACACTTCTCAGCCTCCCCGGGAAGGTCTACGCCAGGGTACTGGAGAGGAGAATTCAGGCCGATAGTCAAACCCTTGGATTCAGGAGGAACAATGCGGTTTTCGTCCTGGTCGTGGAACAGTGGACCAGCTCTATACCCTCCAGCAGGGTGCTTGAGGGTTTATGGGAGTTTGCCCAACCAGTCCACATGTGCTTTGTGGATCTGGAGAAGGCATTCGACCGTGTCCCTCGTGGTATTCTGTGGGGAGTGCTCCGCGAGTATGGGGTCCGGGGCCTTTGCTAAGGGCTGTTCGGTCTCTGTACGATGACCGGAGCAGGAGCTTGGTTCAGCATTGCCGGCAGTAAGTCAGACCTGTTCCCAGTACATGTTGGACTCCGGCAGGGCTGCCCTTTGTCACCGGTCCTGTTCATAATCTTTATGGACAGGATTTCTAGGCGTAGCCAGGGGCCGGAGGGAGTCAGGTTTGGGAACCACAGGATTTCATCTCTGCTTTTTGCAGATGATGTTGTCCTGTTGGCTTCATTCAAGCCAGGACCTTCAGCATGTGCTGGAGCGGTTTGCAGCCGAGTGTGAAGCGGCTGGGATGAGAATCAGCACCTCCAAATCCGAGGCCATGGTACTCGACCGGAAAAGGGTGGTGTGCCCTCTCCGGGTGAGTGGAGAGGTCCTGCCTCAAGTGGAGGAGTTCAAGTATCTCGGGGTCTTGTTCACGAGTGAGGGAAAGATGGAGCGTGAGATTGACAGGCGGATTGGTGCAGCGTCCGCAGTTATGCAAGTGTCGGTGTACCGGACCGTCCGTCAGGTGAAGAAGGAGCTGAGTCGAAAGGCGTAAGCTCTCGATTTACATCGGTCAATCTACGCTTCCCACAAATTCTCACCTATGGTCATGAACTTTGGGTAATGACCGAAAGGACAAGATCGCTGGATAAGGACAAGCGGCCGAAATGAGTTTCCTCCAGCAGGGTGGCTGGGCGCCTCCCTTAGAGATAGGGGTGAGAAGCTTCGGTCACTTCGGGAGGAGCTCGGAGTAGAGCCGCTGCTCCTTCAACAGCATCGAGAGGAGTCAGCTGAGGTGGCTTGGGCATCTGTTTCGGATGCCCCCTGGGCGCCTCCCTAGGGAGGTGTTCCAGGCAGTGTCCCACCGGGAGGAGGCCTCAAGGGGGAAGACCCAGGACACGCTTGGAGAGACTATGTCTCTCGACTGGCCTGGGAACGCCTCGGGGATCCCCCTTCGGAAGAGCTGGAGGAAGTGTCTGGGGTAAGGGAGGTCTGGGCATCTCTGCTCAGACTGCTGCCTCAATTTTCGACCCGGTCCCGGACCAAGCGGATGAAAATGGATGGATGGATACTTTTAAACACTTTTTATCACTGGATATTTTCTGCCTTTACACTGTTAAGCACATTTAAGCACTCATTATGCACATTGATGCTTTGATTCAGCTAATGTCTACCTTCATACTTTTAAGCTTTTATTCATACTTTTAAGCACTCGTTATGCACATTTATGCTTTAATTCAGCTATTTTCTGCCTTTACACTGTTAAGCACATTTAAGCACTCATTATGCACATTGATGCTTTAATTCAGCTATTTTCTACCTTCATACTTTTAAGCACTCTTCATACACATTTAAGCTTTTATTCAGCTATTTTCTGCCTTCATACTTTTATGCACTCTTTATGCACATTTATGCTTTGATTCAGATATTTTCTGCCTTTATACTTTTAAACACATTTTATCACTGTTAATGCACATTTATGCTTTAATTCAGCTTTTTTCTACCATTCATACTTTTAAGCACTCTTCATGCACATTTAAGCTTTGATTCAGCTATTTTCTGCCTTCATACCTTTTAGCACTCTCCATGCATATTTATGCTTTGATTCAGCTATTCTCTACCTTTATACTTTTAAGCACTGTTTATGTACATTTATGTTTTAATTCAGCTATTTTCTGGCTGATAATTTCAAACACATTTTAGCATTGTTAATTCACATTTTTGCTTTGACTCAGCTCCCCTTCTACTTCTACATCTTTTTTAGCAAAATAGCCCATTCTAATATAAAACTGTTCAGCTCTTTCAGTACATTTATTTTGGTATTCTGCTACTTTCTACCTTTTAAATTTTATAAATTGTTATGCTTTTTTTCATCAATTTATTACACTTTAGCTGTTCTAGTAATTTATTCCATCTCTTATCTTCTTTAAGGGATGCAGTTCAGCTTCCAATTCTGCCATTCTTACCACTGTTTCAGCAGTTTAATAATTACCTTACAGCTTTCAAACTTTTCAGGCAATTCATCTCATATTTATGCATTTCCAGCAATTCTTTCAAATTCATTTCAGCTTTCAGCATTCACACGCATTTTCTGCAGGAAATGCAATTTTCTAGTTAGTGTGAATGCTGATTCAGCAGCATTCACACTATTGTTCATTGTGTTTCTTTATTATTAGTGTGAATGCTGATTCAGCAGCATTCACACTATTGTTATTGTGTTTATTTATTATTATTCTTATTCTTCTTCCGTACGTTTTTCGGCAGCTTTCAACTCCTTCATACTTTGAGCTACAGAAACCATTCAAACATCAAAATGTTCAGCTCTTTAAGGACATGTGTGCTATTACTTTTCTCATTTCTACCTTTTATACTTTTTAAAATATTCAACTTTTTTCAACTTTTTTTGCTCATTGAAATGAATGGAGAAACTCTTCAGCTCCTCTTCAACTTCTTCAACTTTGAAGTTCTACTTCCTTCAACATACTTTCAGCTACAGACTCCATTTAAACTTTAAATTGATCACAAGACTTTCAACTATTAAACTTGTATTCAGCTTTTTGAAATCTTTTATACTTTTTCCAAAATCACAGTTTAAATGTTCAGCTTTTTTCAGTCCTTTTCTGACTTTATAATGAGTGTGTATGTGGCGGAATGTTCAGAGCTAGAGTGGGTGACGTCATCAGCTAGAGTGGAGAGGAGCTGTGAAAATCTTGTGAAATGTAGTCTCTCTTTAACTCGCTCTCATTCCCACAAGGTTTACTCTACATAGATCATTTTTACACCATTTTACAGGAAAATTTGTGCTGATCGCAAAGATGTGTCAGACTAAGCAAACAGGACTAAGCAAACTGGCTCCAGACCCCTCCAAGCTGAAGAGGAGCACCAACCAACTGCCCCATCTACTCCCATTATAAATCAGACCTGAGAAGTTGGAAAAAGCTGAAGAATACTTCTTTTTCAAACTGCTCTCATGACCACATTTTTAGCCCCACACACAATAAAATCTACATCACTGTGTTCATGAGACTCTTGTCTGTCTGATGGTATCATCAGTTTCGAGGATAGGACTTATGGTGTGGCTGGCCACAGGAGGCAGGAGTTCGAGAAGGTGCACCTCAGCTGAATCTCTGTGAAATTCAGCTGTCAGAGGCCAGAGTGCATGCAGTCACCATGGTAACCAGTGACTGAAGGTTTTCACACACAGCTGATTGAGATGACGTCATTACTGCAGTTTGACTGTGTGTTTACTTACAAGAGGAAATCCCAGAGCTCACACACACACACACACACACACACACACACACACACAGTACACACACACACACACACACACACACACAGTACACAGTACTCAGACCCCTTCCTAATTTTGTGAAGCATTTTTAAAGTCTTATTTACTCATTCAAAGTTTTCAACAGGACCTTTTTAAGTCAGAATTAGATTTCCTTTAATGCAGTATTATAGGTATTATTTAACTTTTGAATCCTTTTGAATCATCCATTCATGTACAGTCATTTTCCGTTTTCTACAGTCTATTAATGCTTCTTCAACTGCTTTTTCATAATAATTCAAAAACCTTTAACTGTTCCATATTTTTCATTCATTTTAGGCATCATTCAACTTCAGCTGTACTCAGCTATGCAGTTTAGCGTAAGCCTTTCATTCAATATGTCTTGAATAATTCCACATACTTCATACATTTCAGGCTATTTTCTGCCTTTATACTTTCAAACACACTTTAGCACTGTTAATGCACATTTATGCTTTGATTTTCTGCCTTCATTCAGCTATTTTCTACCTTCATACTTTTAAGCACTCTTTAATTCATACTTTCAAACACACTTTATCACTGCACATTTATGCTTTGATTCATTTTTTACTTTCACACTTTTAAGCACATTTAAGTACTTTTAATGCACATTTATGCTTTGATTTAGCAACTTTTAGACTTTTGTACCTTTTCAAATGTCTTTGGTGATTGAGCAGTAGCTAATCCTATTGTTCCTGTAGGCATTATTGGTAATCTTTCATATTTTTGCTTTGCTACTTTGGCATACTTTTGGCTTCAGAGACCTTTCAAATATCAAAGTATCCAGCTCTTTAAGCACATTTATTCTTTGATTCAGCTATTTCTTACATTTATAGTTTTAAGAGGTCAGCACATCTATATTTGGTTCAGCTACTTTCTACTTTCATACTTGTAAGAACATTTAAACACTCTTTCAGCACATGTATGCTTCCATTCAGCTTTTTCCAACCTTCATACCTTTAACAATTCTTTATGCACACTGATGCTTTGACTCAGATAATGTCTGGGTTTGCCCCTTCCTGTGGGTTCATACAGTTACTGGTATTTATTGGTTCTGCTGTCATGCTGACATTCACAAATCTCAGTGATATGATTGACAGGCTCCTAAAGTATCACAGGATATTAGGCACACAAGTCTTCCCCCGGACACACTCGACACACTTCAAAAGTAACTTTTATTTACATCTTTTATTTACGTGAATCAATAAGTAAACCGTGAATGAACGTCTTGTTATATTTCAACGTGGCGCCGTCGACGTGTCGTAATGCGGTAAAGTTCACCGTGTTATTATGGTTAAAGTGTTTTCATGTCGGTTAAATTAAATCAACATGCTAACGTTAGCTCACTAACCGCTCCATCTGTTATGCCCCTTTTCCACTAGTACCTACTAAACTCGGCTCGGCCTTACCTCAAACTGGCTCGACTTCGACTCGACTCAGTTTAGGTGGTTTTCCATTACAATAGAGTACCACCTCAGCGTGGGTAAATGGGGTCAACGTGGCAACGCCGGTTTCCGAAACTCCAGCTTATCGTCATTTGTTATGTGACACAAACACGAAACGACTACGGAGCAATGGAGGCCACCAGACAAAGAAATGTCTGCACCTCGTCGTTGCTCCGTGGAGTTGATTTCTGTGCAGCCATCTCTGATCGTGTTCGTTGTTGTTATTGCATTTTAAAAATGGCGCGGTTGACTCTTATGAACGAGTCGCTCTCCCGACGCATCTAGTGACGTCAGGCCCTGGCCAATCAGTGGCCTGCCGTCTGCCGACGTCACATTTTCGGCTCGACTCAGCTCGCTTGGAACCAGCCGAGTAGGAACTATGAAAGTACCTGGTACCAGGTACTAACTTTTGCAACGTAATGGAAACGGGTTCAAATCGAGGCGAGTCGAGTCGAGTCGAGCCGAGTGGGTACTAGTGGAAAAGGGGCATTAGTGTTAATAACAGATGGAGAGCTGGAGAGAGCGACGCTGAGGATCTCTGCTTCTAAGGACCATGTACTGTGAGTAAACCTTTGTTTTAGTTGTTTTTACTGCCTGAACATTCAAATTGACTGACCTGTTCCTCCCCTTTGCGTTTAAATGTTAAAATAATTAGTAGTAATGGAAATAATTAACAGTAGTATTTAGTAGAAATTAAATTACTTATAATTTATAGTTTTAATATAGTTTAAATATACATGTTTTTTCCTGTGTCTAATAGCTCCAGCTGTGTATATTGTATGTTATTGTATATTTTAACTTTAAATAAATACTGTGAATAATAATAAAATGTTTTATGTTGTATTTAGTGTGTTCAGAGACACTTTTACTGTCTGCTGAGACGTCTCAGTGCCCAGCCGACTGAAACCGCCAGCAAAGAGCTCAAAGTAAGTCTTTAAATGTTTTTGATTTGTTTGTGTGTTAGAGATATATCAAGTCACGAGTGTGTGTCTGTTTCTCTCTCATCAGGTCAGCCATCACATCCTCCTCCACGACTTCCTGCCTACGACTGAGATCTCAGTCAGCAGTCTGCTCAGGAGCAGCAGGGGATCTGGATGAAGACGGAGCTGGAATCAGCGGGTTCTCTGGTCATCCTCCATCCCTGTGCACAACCCCAACGAGACTGAGGTTTCTAAAGCTTATAGTGCTGAAGCTTTAACAAATACAAAACTGGCCTTAAAAGACTTTGTTGAGACTGAGCTTCTTCAGGAAGAACTGGAGGCCACAAAGAAGAAGGTGGAGGAGAGAAGGACAGCAGAAAACAAAAAGGACCGACTCCCAGGAGACGGTCCACAAGTGTCGGTTCTGTAAACTGGAACTGAAGCAGGGCCCAGATAGTCCTCACATTCACTCAATACATTTACGTTTACATTTAGTGATTAGTAAAAACTCTTGAAATAGTGAGAAAGTCAGTTACTTAATAAAACCATTCTGTTATCTTTCAAGTTTTTAAGTTTTTTTTTCTCTTAAGGTATTTAATTAAGGTACTTAATAACTGAAAAATACTGTATCTAAAACATGCTCACTACAGTATACAGTATATAATGAGAGGAAAAGGTGAACATCAAAGTGGGATTCACATTTCCTGATTCCAAATAGTTCAGGTGATCATTCTTGAATTTTAGAAAAATGATGGATTGAGGATGAGATTCAGCAACATGGACAGTGTCAAGAATGCTGCAACTTCATTGGCTGTCACTCAGTTCCAACTATACATGACGGGCCTCCTTGCGAAGTCAACATGTTTCAGCAGTTTAATAATTACCTTACAGCTTTCAAACTTTTCAGGCAATTCATCTCATATTTCTGCATTTCCAGCAATTCTTTCAAATTCATTTCAGCTTTCAGCATTCACACGCATTTTCTGCAGGAAATGCAATTTTCTAGTTATTATTCTGATTCTTTCACACTATTGTTATTGTTTCTTTATTAGTGTGAATGCTTCTTATTCTTCTTCCGTACGTTTTTCGGCAGCTTTCAACTCCTTCATACTTTGAGCTAGAGAAACCATTCAAACATCAAAATGTTCAGCTCTTTAAGGACATGTGTGCTATTACTTTTCTCATTTCTACCTTTTATACTTTTTAAAATATTCAACTTTTTTCAACTTTTTTTGCTCATTGAAATGAATGGAGAAACTCTTCAGCTCCTCTTCAACTTCTTCAACTTTGAAGTTCTATTCCTTCAACATACTTTCAGCTACAGACTCCATTTAAACTTTAAATTGATCACAAGACTTTCAGCTATTAAACTTGTATTCAGCTTTTTGAAATCTTTTATACTTTTTCCAAAATCACAGTTTAAATGTTCAGCTTTTTTCAGTCCTTTTCTGACTTTATAATGAGTGTGTATGTGGCAGGAATGTTCAGAGCTAGAGTGGGTGACGTCATCAGCTAGAGTGGAGAGGAGCTGTGAAAATCTTGTGAAATGTAGTCTCTCTTTAACTCGCTCTCATTCCCACAAGGTTTACTCTACATAGATCATTTTTACATCATTTTACAGGAAAATTTGTGCTGATCGCAAAGATGTGTCAGACTAAGCAAACAGACTAAGCAAACTGGCTCCAGACCCCTCCAAGTGAGAGGAGCACCAACCAACTGCCCCATCTACTCCCATTATAAATCAGACCTGAGAAGTTGGAAAAAGCTGAAGAATACTTCTTTTTCAAACTGCTCTCATGACCACATTTTTAGCCCCACACACATAAAATCTACATCACTGTGTTCATTAGACTCTTGTCTGTCTGATGGTATCATCGTTTCGTGGATATGACGTATGGTCTGGCCACAGGAGGCAGGAGTTCGAGAGGTGCACCTCAGCTGAATCTCTGTGAAATCAGCTGTCAGAGGCCAGAGTGCATGCAGTCACCATGGTAACCAGTGACTGAAGGTTTTCACACACAGCTGATTGAGATGACGTCATTACTGCAGTTTGACTGTGTGTTAACTTACAAGAGGAAATCCCAGCGCTTTCACACACACACACACACACACACAGTACTCAGACCCCTTCCTATTTTGTGAAGCATTTTTAAAGTCTTATTTACTCATTCAAAGTTTTCAACAAGACCTTTTTAAGTCAGAATTAGATTTCCTTTAATACAGTATTATAGGTATTATTTCACTTTTGAATCCCATTCATATCCGTTACAGTCTATTAATGCTTCTTCAACTGCTTTTTCATAATAATTCAAAAACCTTTAACTGTTCCATATTTTAATTAGCTGTCCAGTTTAGCGTAAGCCTTTCATTCAATATGTCTTGAATAATTCCACATACTTCATACATTTCAGGCTATTTTCTGCCTTTATACTTTCAAACACACTTTAGCACTGTTAATGCACATTTATGCTTTGATTCAACTATTTTCTACCTTCATACTTTTAAGCACTCTTCATGCACATTTATGCTTTGATTCATTTTTTACTTTCACACTTTTAAGCACATTTAAGTACTTTTAATGCACATTTATGCTTTGATTTAGCAATTTTAGACTTTTGTACCTTTTCAAATGTCTTTGGTGATTGAGCAGTAGTAATCCTATTGTTCCTGTAGGCATTATTGGTAATCTTTCATATTTTTGCTTTGCTACTTTGGCATACTTTTGGCTTCAGAGACCTTTCAAATATCAAAGTATCCAGCTCTTTAAGCACATTTATTCTTTGATTCAGCTATTTCTTACATTTATAGTTTTAAGAGGTCAGCACATCTATATTTGGTTCAGCTACTTTCTACTTTCATACTTGTAAGAACATTTAAACACTCTTTCAGCACATGTATGCTTCCATTCAGCTTTTTTCCAACCTTCATACCTTTAACAATTCTTTATGCACACTGATGCTTTGACTCAGATAATGTCTGGGTTTGCCCCTTCCTGTGGGTTCATACAGTTACTGGTATTTATTGGTTCTGCTGTCATGCTGACATTCACAAATCTCAGTGATATGATTGACAGGCTCCTAAAGTATCACAGGATATTAGGCACACAAGTCTTCCCCCGGACACACTCGACACACTTCAAAAGTAACTTTTATTTACATCTTTTATTTACGTGAATCAATAAGTAAACCGTGAATGAACGTCTTGTTATATTTCAACGTGGCGCCGTCTGACGTGTCGTAATGCGGTAAAGTTCACCGTGTTATTATGGTTAAAGTGTTTTCATGTCGGTTAAATTAAATCAACATGCTAACGTTAGCTCACTAACCGCTCCATCTGTTATGCCCCTTTTCCACTAGTACCTACTCGGCTCTCGGCTCGCTTCGCTCAGCTCGACTCGACTCGACTCGACTCAGTTTAGGTGGTTTTCCATTACAATAGAGTACCACCTCAGCGTGGGTGGGGTCGCCGTGGCAACGCGGCCGAAACTCCAGCGACGTCATTTGTTATGCGACACAAACACGAAACGACTACGGAGCAATGGAGGCCACCAGACAAAGAAATGTCTCTGCACCTCGTCGTTGCTCCGTGGAGTTGATTTCTGTGCAGCCATCTCTGATCGTGTTCATCGTTGTTGTTGTTGTTATTGCATTTTAAAAATGGCGCGCAAATGTTGACTCTTATGAACGAGTCGCTCTCCCCGACGCATCTAGTGACGTCAGGCCCTCCTAGGCCAATCAGTGGCCTGCCGTCCCGTCCGACCGACGTCACATTTTCGGCTCGACTCAGCTCGCTTGCTTGGAACCAGCCGAGTAGGAATACTATGAAAGTACCTGGTACCAGGTACTAACACGTAATGGAAACGGGTTCAAATCGAGGCGAGTCGAGTCGAGTCGAGCCGAGTAGGTACTAGTGGAAAAGGGGCATTAGTGTTAATAACAGATGGAGAGCTGGAGAGAGCGACGCTGAGGATCTCTGCTTCTAAGGACCATGTACTGTGAGTAAACCTTTGTTTTAGTTGTTTTTACTGCCTGAACATTCAAATTGACTGACCTGTTCCTCCCCCTTTGCGTTTAAATGTTAAAATAATTAGTAGTAATGGAAATAATTAACAGTAGTATTTAGTAGAAATTAAATTACTTATAATTTATAGTTTTAATATAGTTTAAATATACATGTTTTTTCCTGTGTCTAATAGCTCCAGCTGTGTATATTGTATGTTATTGTATATTTTAACTTTAAATAAATACTGTGAATAATAATAAAATGTTTTATGTTGTATTTAGTGTGTTCAGAGACACTTTTACTGTCTGCTGAGACGTCTCAGTGCCCAGCCGACTGAAACCGCCAGCAGAAGAGCTCAAAGTAAGTCTTTAAATGTTTTTGATTTGTTTGTGTGTTAGAGATATATCAAGTCACGAGTGTGTGTCTGTTTCTCTCTCATCAGGTCAGCCATCACATCCTCCTCCACGAACTTCCTGCCTACGACTGAGATCTCAGTCAGCAGTCTGCTCAGAGCAGCAGGGGATCTGGATGAAGACGGAGCTGGAATCAGCGGGTTCTCTGGTCATCCTCCATCCCTGTGCACAACCCCAACGAGACTGAGGTTTCTAAAGCTTATAGTGCTGAAGCTTTAACAAATACAAAACTGGCCTTAAAAGACTTTGTTGAGACTGAGCTTCTTCAGGAAGAACTGGAGGCCACAAAGAAGAAGGTGGAGGAGAGAAGGACAGCAGAAAACAAAAAGGACCGACTCCCAGGAGACGGTCCACAAGTGTCGGTTCTGTAAACTGGAACTGAAGCAGGGCCCAGATAGTCCTCACATTCACTCAATACATTTACGTTTACATTTAGTGATTAGTAAAAACTCTTGAAATAGTGAGAAAGTCAGTTACTTAATAAAACCATTCTGTTATCTTTCAAGTTTTTAAGTTTTTTTTTCTCTTAAGGTATTTAATTAAGGTACTTAATAACTGAAAAATACTGTATCTAAAACATGCTCACTACAGTATACAGTATATAATGAGAGGAAAAGGTGAACATCAAAGTGGGATTCACATTTCCTGATTCCAAATAGTTCAGGTGATCATTCTTGAAGAGAAAAATGATGGATTGAGGATGAGATTCAGCAACATGGACAGTGTCAAGAATGCTGCAACTTCATTGGCTGTCACTCAGTTCCAACTATACATGACGGGCCTCCGCGAAGCGCTTGCATGAAACCAGTCACCCATCACTCACGGCTCCTTAATATTTCCGGGTTTCTAATATATCATTGTTCCTCCTGGTAGTGAATGGCCTAAGTGCAAAGACGGTAAGTGGATACCAGTATTGCAAATCCCTGCAATAAAACATACAGTTACATGTAATGTATGCGTGGCCCGGACCTACACATTGAAGCACTCCACAAATTCCACTCACCCATCAGTCCTCACTTGCAAATGATATTTTCTTGTCTTATTCAGTCGTGTCTGATACCATGAGGTCTTGGCCGAGATATGCTTAGGTATTTCAGGACCATGGACAGCACTGTGTGTGTGTGTGTGTGTGTGTGTGTGTGTGTGTGTGTGTGTGTACAGTTTGTATCAGGGTCCTCTGAGTGTGCACCCACCGGTTGCAGACAAACACCTGCTCCTCCAAAAAGGTGAATTAAAGGCGACTCATGTGAATCAATGAATGGAGTGTGCGGAAATGTCCGAATCAGGTCCCTCAACAAAAACGAAGAGAGAGAGATTTGATGCTGCCTTCAGGGGCTATGGATACTGAAATAGCCTAAATGTTTGGAAAAAAACGCTGATAAGGAGCTGGGGAACTTAGTGGGAATTAAGAGTACAATATTGCCTCAATTTTGGCCTGAACGCTTTCCTGGCATTAAAATAATTTGTCTACTCTCTGCCCTTTCATTATGTAGTCTTTGGTAAAACCACTCTGTGAAACTAAGTGCCAAACATTAAAGACAGTACAACAGTAGGCCCCCATATTCAACTGTTTTGTGCGTAAATGTGAAAGCATGCAAAAATCTTAAGATTTGCCCAAGAAACGATTAATAAATTCAAGAAATAATGTTGCTTGTATTCAGAAGTTATTTATCAAACATTTTAACAATACGTTAAATAAAAAATAACAATAATCAACAATAACAGTAAAATGATTCACAAACAAAACACAGTTAAAATGATTATAAATTAATGAATTACTTAGGGGGTGAGGGGAGAGAAGGTCATGGGGAAAGGTAGAAAAGGGGAGAGAGAGCGAGAGAGATAACGAGAAGGAAGGAGTTCAACTATATACATATATTTACTTATTTACAGTGCCTGTGCCACCTCTTCACCACAGGCCTCAGCAGCCGTTACAACCTTCCCAGAAACTGTCATTTTTATGAAGAAGGGCAACTTTTTGAGGTGTCTCTCTAGAGGAAGCCAAAGTGCCTCCTCTATTTCGAAGACCTTGTCTCCTTCAACCAGGAGTTGGAGAACTCCTGGTCTCCCCTCCACTTCTGTCGCTCCCAGAGCGCCCACGGTGAGGGTTTCCGTTGTGTCCTGTGTGGAGGAAATTTAATAATAAATAACACTAGTTTAAACAGAAATGTCCCGAGGTTCTTTTCAGTCACCAATTCGTGGAAAAATCTTAAAAAATCTTAAAGTACAGGGACGTGTATCCTATAGTCTGAACGCACCCTCTCCACTCGTTAAGTTAAAAATAGATTAGATCCTCCTCCCTTTTTATGTTTTCTTATCAACAAAATATCTACAGAAGTAGAAATAGAATACCACAAGTCATTGATTTGATGTATTCGAGCTTCAGTGAAGTGGTGACTTTTTCTATTGGTCAAATATTAAGCCAGTTATTGTTTTAGTTTGTTGTTCTGATTTGAATTCATTTAGATAATTCACTGGAGAATATTTTGGTTGTTTGGGGTGTATATTATTCTTACTAGTGTTGTGTTTATTCTGTAAAGTAAAATAAACAATTAAAATGCTACGTTAAAATAAATACATAAATAAATAAATAAATAATAATTTTTAAGAAAACCTACCTCCAAAACCGTGTTGGCTGTGGATTGTAGCCGGAAACCGTAGGGTGAATCATTCCCCTTCAAGTGGGTGAGCCTGATCTGCTCACCCACTTGAAGGGGAAACACGGCCGCCTCCCTCCAGAGGTTGAGGGAAACCTGGGTTTGGTCCTTTAAAAAAAAATAATAAAATGAACGAAAATGTACTATAAGTTACTATCTTGCTTAAACTAATGTGCATTAGTTTATATTACCCAATCTGGTTGGACCTAGGTGACTCATAACTCATTAATGAAATTTATAGCCTACCTCCTTTATGGCCACTGTCCGAAGAGGCACGGTGTCCCTCCCGACCTGCGCCCTCTTGATTGTGGAGATCTGATCAACAGAGGTAAGAGATGGTGTTAATTGCACATAATACTCACAAGACCACGATAAAACATTGTTAGATGAATTAACTGACCTCTACCACCTCTCCCTGGACAGTAACCAGCCCCTCTGCCCTCCTCACGTCACCTAACTGCGTGAAACGTGAGGCAGGGCAGAGGAGCTTCACCGCCTCCTCCCTCAGGGCAGCAGAGACCTCCACCGGCGCAGATCGGAAGAAGACCGTGTCCTTTGTGATGTTGAGCCAGTACGGGGGACAGTGGCCACGAAGACTGTATCCCCGCATCACGTAGGCCTGCCCCGCCTTTACTTTTGAGGAAAAAGCCTCGAAAAGTGTGATCTTAGTGACGGTCACTCCATCACTAATCACGGCCGTCAAATTCTTTTTGGACACTGAGGGCCTTGCCTCAGTGTCCTCAAAGACCCAAGAGAGGACCTTATGGTGCTCCTTAACCTCCAGCACAGTGATGTGGACTGGAGGGGGGCGGGAGTATGGGGTCTCTGGGACGGAAACACAAAATTTTTTGAAGCGCCATCTAAAATAAACACACACAAACACACGTTAATTTGACATAATGCTCATAGAAGACCACAGCACACAGCAGAGAGAGGAGACACAAAATACCTTTCAGACTTAAGGTTGTCTTTTTCATATAATGCATAGCCTATAACAGCCTATAGTCCCTCAGGCAGTCAGCTGACATTGTTCTTTAGGAAACGTTAGGCCTTCACTGTCTGCGCACCAACGGCTGTCTTTGTCTCTCCATCCTCAAATGCCGGTTAGTGGCACACACAGGTAAAAAGCCTCTCTACCGTCTTATTTCGACATTAGTTTTAGGAATTTCTTCAGACACATTTTGTCGAAACGTCAGTAGGTTACATTTACCGGCTATAGACTCACTTGTGAGTAATTTTCATTTTACTTCTAACATTTTTATCAAAAAAAAGGAAACTAGGCTGAACTATTTTCATGAGCATAAAATCTTAAGGACACTGCTAAATATTAATAAATAATATTTAAATATTAATATTAACTCAATATTAGACAAAGTATATAATCTATAATTAATCATAAACTACTATTAGCTAATTTTAATAAGAAAAAAGAGACACTCACCTGTCTCAGCGTTTGACAACCGCTGTCAGTCTTCGTCTTCACTGAAAATGACGCAGCTGAGATTTAATATTCCCGCCGCTGATGCTGTTTCATGCGCGAGACACTGTACTCCAACTGTAAGTGCGCGCGTGCCATGTCTCTGTATCCAGGCAGATTTATTTCATTGTATTCATTACTTGAAATCTGAAATTACAGACTTAAACTTGTTAAAGTTAATTTTCTTGAATGTTTTAAATTTCTCTCTCTGTCTGTCTCTGTCTTTCTCTCTCCCTGTCTGCCTGTCTGTCTCGTCTTTCTCTCTGTCTCTCTCTCAGTCTGTCTGTCTTTCTCTCTGGGAGTTGATGTGTGAGAGCGTGTTGGCTGAGTGATTTTTCAAACTTCTTGTTGTATGTTTATATTTCTCGGTTCATCTGGTGATATTAATTATATTATATATGAAGTTTCATATATCGTAAAGTTTCGTATATGTTGGTGGGTTTGGTGGGATGGAGGAGCATCTCTTTCGCTCTTGCCCGGACAGGGAGGGGGCGGGCCGGCAGGTGTCTGCCGGTGGGGCGGCGCTTGCGGGGGCTCGCCGCCACGTACTACGATGTCTCCGCCTCCGCCGGTGCCAAAACGTCTGGCAGAAGCACATGAGCTGAATGATGTGCAGAGAAATTTCCACAAGAGGCTCAGACAGTACACCTGGCTCCACCTAAACACAGCCTCTTATCCATGTCCAGACTTGACAAATTTTACTGTTCTAATAATTATTTTAGCGTTTTAAAAAGCTCTTCTATAAGGCCAGTGGCTATTTTGGGGCCACTCCTTAGTTTAATGTTGTATGTTCATAAATAATATCAGGTGTGTTTTTAGCATTTCAATACCACACTTTTATCTTGCAAGATTAAAAAAAACTCTTCATCTGTCTCTCTGTCTGACTGTCTGTCTTTCTCTCTCTGTCTGTCTGTAGTCTGTGTAGTTTTTCGTATCTCAGTGACTTGATGCCCGGCAGCAGAAATCCTACTGTACCTGAACGTCTCATTCAGAAACCGCTGCGCAGCGCGAGAAATCCGTTCTTCTGCTGTGAACTCTGTCGTGGTAAGTAACGGCAAGTAACCGCTCCTGATGCCGAAACATTACAAATTGAAGCTTCGTGTCATGAAATTACACTAATTTCTTAATGGTATTAAAATAATTCTGATATCAGAAATATATCTTAGTCTATGCCGCATAACAAAGTCCATTTTTTAAATGTTGTTCGCCTGAATCGACGATGCTAAGGCTAATAGCATCGACTATGCTAGCGTTAGTATTGTCCATTCAGGCCCTCAGCAGACAGAAATTCAAAGAGAAGGCCTTTTTAACTAACTCATCATAATACCAAAACCTAACAAATGTCTGAAGTTAATGTTGTTGCAGTAGTACACTTTTTATTAGCTAATGTTTGCTGGGCTGTGCGTTTATCTACCATTTAAGCTGTTAGTCAGCACCCATAATTATAAACTGGACAGGTTGTATCTTACATTTCTTAGCCTGCTAGCTGCCTTCAACCTTGTTGAACTTACACAATTTTGTAAACTAAAGGTGAGCCCCAGACACTAAGCAAATTGCATTATTGTCATATAAAAGCTTTATTTGAGTTCTAATGAAGATGTTGGGTGATATTGATCATCATTGTAGTGTTCTCATCATTACCCCCCCCATCGTTGTGGAGGTGGAGCTGGACTCTCTGACGGTGGTGTTAGAGAGGAGGACGCTGTACAAGCCACATGTCATCTTGGACAATGTCTCCCACCCACTCCATGATGTACTGCTCAGGCACAGGAGCTCATTCAGTAATTCCCCCCTCATTCCCCAAAGATGCATCACAGAAAGACACAGGAAGTCATTCCTGCCTGTGGCCATCAGATTTTACAACTCCTCTTACTGACACCATTCTGCTGATAACCTTTTGCAATATTCTGGTTGAGCATTATTTTAGATCTATATTCATCTGTGCAATAAGCAGCATTTATATTTATATTATGTTTATTCTATTATTGTATATATTATGTTTTGTACATATTCTATAAAATTATTATTTCTATTGTGTTCTCTGTATCAGAGCAACTGAAACACCACAATTTCCCCCTGGGATAAATAAAATATCTTGATTGATTGATTGACTTTAAATACTTCATTTTGACAGGCAAATCCTCAAAATATGATGCTAGTCAGCACCAGTAATAATTCAGTACTGTATTTTGCAGTATGTAAATCCACTTAATTTGCTTCTAAGCTGGGGTTTGTTTTTTCTTGATAGATCTTCCAGTGTTACTGCACGCTGGCCACCAGTTTGTGAATCCCTGTGTGCACATGAACACATACACAAGATAAGTAATAATTCTATCTTGTTTCTTCTTTTAGGAAAAGAGAAGAATATTAATAGGCATCTGCGCTGGTAAGTATAGGAAAATCTAAAGTGAAATTAACAGATCATCAAACTTAAAATATTATGTGAAAAAGAATCAACCTGACTTTTCTCTGAAATTCAATATAAATCAATCCCTTTGTTTCAACTTGACATCAAAACACACATTTGTTCCAATTACTTGAAACAAGTTTTAAGTGTCACAAGTTGTAGGCCACCTGGTTTCTTTAAAAGTCAATTAAAGTGTGAACTACGCCTGGAAATGTTTTATTCTGTGCATGTTGAAAAGTATACTGGAAGAGACTTTTTCACATCAAAGTTAGCATAAGACTTGACCAAACACCTATTTAATTAATCTGAATATTTAGCTTACACTAGCCAAAAAACAGTGACACTTTAGATAATAACTGTAATAACTGAATGAATACAATAATGAACAGAGCTGTGAATTGCTTGTCTTGTAAAATGAAACAATAAATCTCTCTCTCTTCCCTCCCACTCCTTTTGGCCTCCTCCCCTCTACTGCTATCCATCAGTGTTGGCGACTCCTTAGATATTCAACAGTAAGTTCACACCGTAGACCGCTTCCTCTCCCTTTGCAAAAATGAGGCGAACATATCTAGGATAGGGGCACTGCAATCATTGCAGCCAAAGTCTGCGCAGTAGTGGTTGAGGAAGGAGCTGCAGTATTGAGGTCCCGCCCACACACCTGCCAGACTGATCTGAAATTTAAGTAAATAAAGAATCATGGATGTTTCATTCAGTAATTGTTGTTCCTGCTCAGATTATGCACAGCAGCAAGATCATCTGAATTAACACTGTATGATGAAGTCAGTGAATACAGATTTAGAACAACACACTTACTAAAGGTAGTGAAACAATTACGCCACTAAAACAGCCCCACTGAGTCAATTCCATTATATCAATGCTGATAAGGCAATTTTCACAGGGCTATGCGATTAAAAAACATATCCAAAGCAAATACTCTGTTTATTTGTGCATCATCCATCTAATGTGTATCTCCATTTTGTCTTGCAGGTGTGCTGTTCTCCAGTTCTCTCCATCTCTCCTCTACATCTACATCTCCCTCTACACCTATCAGCTCTGTCTTTACTGTCCCTTCTGTCCACTCTGTCTGTTTTGAGATTCATTTCCATCTCTCCTATCCCATCTACCCACTCACCCCCTTAATAACCGGTTTTCTATCTCTCCTGTCCCATCTAATACATCTATCTAAATTTTGGGGTTTTCTATCTCTCCTGTCCCATCTATTACATCTATCTACATTTTGGTTTTTCTATCTCTCTATCCCTCTACCTCTATCCAGCTCTATCTACATTTTGGCAACTAACTACCCTATTATTCATGGTTCATGATATTTGCTTACTGAATATATATGATTGATGGTTTCACTATACTACAGATTACTGGAATTTGGTTTTGGTTCTCAAGGTTACTGGTACCTTATCAATCTGTTATTGGTTCTGTGAGTCTCTGCTCACAACTTTTCTGCCTCTCCTGTCTCTCTCTCACACTTTATTTGATCATGAATTGGCACTAATCCATAACATTGTCCATATTTTTCTCCATATATTCTATTTGGAAATAAAATAATAATTGTAGGTTAATTATTAAAGAAAGTATTTTTACAAAAGCAGTGTGGACATTACATTGAACAAAGCAGATTTTGTTTCTTTCAATTATTGTTCTAATTGGAAAAAAAAACACTCATCATAAACATTGGATTGTAAAGAGAAAAGTGAAATTCCAAATTGAATACTGTACATAATAAATACATAATTTGTTGAAACAAGGCACATAATTAAAGATAACGCTTTGTTCTTGTAAAACACTACACATAAGAAATAATTGGAGTGAAAATCCATATTAATACCATAAACAACTATCAAAAAGTATAGTTCTTCTTGGACCTTGTTGCTGTGGAGCCCTGTTGGTTTGTACCCAAAGGTTTGTGTACACTGCAGATATCTATTTCACATATTTGTTTACTTGACAAGTAAATAAGTGTAAATAATTGGAAAAGTAATACCAGCACACACATTGTATTAATATTTATTTATTAATATTTAAGTATTATTCATTGTTGTTCATTGTTTCATTCACTCAGTGTATACAAGTGTTGTGTTGATTAAGCAGATATATTGAAATAAAAATCCAGACATCTCTGTGGAGGAAGCTGATTGGTTTGGAGTGGCTGTTTCCTGCCTGCAGACCCAGTGTTCTTCAGCTACCAGAAGCTCTCAGCTGTCATCAGACTGCCAGAACAACTGTGTTCCTGCTTTTGAAAATATATATACTGTGATTTATTATAAACAACTGATATTTATCCAACACTAAAAGTATAACTACCTCCATAGCATTTAGTTATCTGCTGGTAAGTGCAAAGAGTTTAGGATCAGGACAGGTCATAGCTGATATAGCACTAGTGGTTGTGTATTTGAGTATCAGTTAATATTTAATCTATACTATTTGGTGGGATCTTTAAGTGTTGATATATTTTAAGAATAACTGGTATTAACATAATTTATCCTTTACTGTGTCAGCCTTAAATAGTTGTAATACTCTAGTTTTTACTCTAAATTATTCAAAGTTGTATATAAATTTAGTCATTGTTAATAGTCTGTTACTGTAATATAATATTAAATATAAATATAATACTTTTGAAACCTATAAATTATTTTTTGCTTTAATATAGCATTTCAAAGTGCCTTTGGTTAATTACTGAAAGCAGACAGGTTTTATCTACTAAACATTTTGTGCTAACAGTAATCTTTTATCAGTTATATTGTGTGTAATATCTTAGTTGTGTACGTAAAAATTGTGGCGCAACAAAAATGCCTAGAAAGAGTAAGAGGTCCCAAGCTGCGAGTGTCCGCTGGCAGAGGTCGAGTCATCAGACAACAGCTGAGGAAACAGGACGTGGTTCTGAGAGCAGCGGAGAAGGAAAGACGTCTGCAGCCTGTCTTGTTGACACAGTGAAACAGGGAGGTCCAGGTGATGCGTCATGTGCGCCAACAGGTATATTCTGCTGACGTAAATACAGGACGTCACAGTGACGGTGTGTCAAGTGTAGCGGGGTCTCCTCACGCTCACCAGGTGAACCCGTCAGGTGAAAGTGACGCTCCACGTGTACCAGAGGTATCGTATGCTGACGTTGTGCAGAGGGGACGTCACAGTGATGATCCGTGTGAAGCGCCTTCTCATGCAGCCTGTGTGAACCTGACAGACCAGCCATCTGTACGATGTGTGTGTGCATCCCGCAGCCAGGCTTCTCCAAAATATGGCAAATCCAGAAATCAGCAGTGCACCTGTAACTCACTCACATTTCTTGCATTCCTCCATGAGAATGAAAACATCACCACAGCAGACCTTGACCTTGTTTTGGATAAAGGTAATATAATGTATGAGGAGGCCAGGAAAAGGGTCCCTAATCACATCCATTTGGCTACTGATGAGCTCCCTGATCAAGTCCCTACATGCGCAGGTACATACAGTATGCAGACATGACACAACTTTCCAGGTACGGCACATTAGGAGAACCTTTACCTGGAGCTGTCGATGGCTTTTTGGACCTGGAGGCAGGACTGAGCTGCTTATTATCAGATGTGCAGTATGCATTGCTATTGATGTCACAGCTGTGTATTGCAGTGTTCAGAACCAGGTCAGGCAGATATGGTTTCTTTGATCCGCACTCCAGAACAGCCGAGGGTTTGCCCCTTCCTGTGGGTTCATACAGTCCTGGTACTGCTGTCATGCTGACATTCACACATCTCAGTGATATGATTGACAGGCTCCTAAAGTATCACAGGATATTGGGCACACAGTCTTCCTGTAACTATGAGTTGAAGCCTGTGGAGTTTTACAATGTGAACACAATCAACCAGAGTGATGCTATCCCAGACACTGAGAGTCAGCCTACAACTCACCCTGCTGCTGTATCAACTGCTCTGTTGGATGATGCTCTTCAGAATGAATCAACTGTAAGTGTTCAAAAAGTAAAGACTGTTGTAACACATCTCTCAGCTAACAGTGTACATCAGATATCCACTGATATGGAAACTGAACCATCAAGCCAAACAAACAGTAATGTCTCCCATAACATATTAGAGGGAGGCTCCGGTAACATCACTTCTGTATCATCTGTGAGACAACAAGATGTTCATGTCATACCCCCTGATACCCAAACCAAACCAGAACCATCGAGCCAGTTCAGCTTGAATTCTGTCACATCACATGGTGTTTCCACTACATTAATAAACACTGCCTCTGATAGTGTCTTGAATGATATCCCCTGTAAATTGTCAAAACTTTGTAAACAGAAAAGGAGAAAATTTAAGAGGAGTCTATTGCTCTCTGAAAGGATATCACAAAGAAAGGAGAATCAAAAGAGGAAAGAAAGGGAAAAGTATGCTTCAAATGAAACATACAAAGCGAAGAAAAAATCTTACTCAAGCAGGAAATATTCTAATGCAGATCTCAGACAAGGAAAACGAGACTACAGTACCAACCGATATCAAAATAATTCTGAATTACAAAAAAAGAAAAGAAATAATATAAAAACCCAATACAGAGCAAATGCTGACTTCAGGTTAAAGCACAAACAATATATGAAAAACTGTTACAGAGACAATGCTGAACATAAACAGAAGAAACAACAGTACATCACCAACCGATACAAAGACCATGATGAATTCAGGAAAGAGGCAAAAAGAGTACATCACCAACCGATACAAAGACCATGATGAATTCAGGCACAGACAGAGATTTTACATCACTCAGCGCTTATGCAAATGACCAAGCATTCAGGGTAAGACACCAACAAATGATGAGACAGCGAATGCGAGACAGGTATAAGAACAATCCTGCATTTAGGTGTATGCATAAGATGAGATGTGCAATGAAAATAAGAAGGAAATACAGAAGAATAAATAGAGCAGCATGTGAGAGTGATAGCACTTTGATCAAAGAAGCCATATCGGTTTTCAGATCACAAATAAAGGCCGGTCCTACATATGTGTGCACTGTATGTCATAAGGCATCATTTCCAAACCAAGTACAACTGTGCACAAGGTCAAATTACAGTAAAAATCCAGATGTGGTTGCAGCATGCCTGACAGGAAAATATGTTCATGTTTGTGACGATGAATGCAGAAATGAACAGTGCAAGGTGCCTGATGAGAGAAGGAGAGAGTGGATTTGTTACACCTGCCATAATCATCTGAAAAATGGAGTCATGCCATCCCTCGCTGTAGCAAACAACTTGGAGCTTGCTGACATTCCACCTGAACTGTGTGATCTCAACGTACTGGAGAGACATCTCATAGCAAAGTGTATAGCATTTGCCAAAATCATTCCTCTTCCCAAAGGCCGACAGAGAGCAATACATGGAAATGTAGTATGTGTTCCCTCTGAAGTCCAAGAAACAGTCGATGCTCTACCCAGACTGAGAAGTGAGTCTCAGGTCATGAGAGTGAAACTGAAGAGACGATTGTGTTACAGAGGTCATCAGCTGTTCCAGACTGTTACCTGGTCGAAACTGTTGCAGGCGCTGCATAAACTCAAACACATTCACCCACAGTATGAGGACATAACTATTAGAGATGAGGCCGAGTTATGTGACCCCACACTTCCTGATGAAAATGACAATGATGATGTGGATGAAAACATGGACGATAATGATTATGATGAAAATGATTTGATGGATATTGACAGGTTTGAGATGAATGCACTGAATGAGGCAGAAAATGAGCCACAAAATGATGACATGGTGCTTTGTGATGAGCAACCACAGGAGCAGAGAGATGATCCAGAACAGGAAGGTGACATGCCTAATGGTGGTCTTGCTCTAGAATCATGTCTCCAGCCACGCGATGTTTCAGAGGAGATATTGTGTTTTAGTGAAGGAATCTACTCTGTCGCCCCAGGCAGAACGAAACAGCCCAGTCAGCTTTTTTAAAACACCTAAACTGGAGGCCATGGCTTTCCCAGTTCAGTTTCCCACTGGTCAAAACACACTGGATGAAAAGAGACCTATAAAATTAACTCCCAGTAGTTATTTCAAAACCAGGCTTTTTGGTGTGGATGATCGGTTTGCCAGAGACACAAACTATTTATTCTTTGCTCAGTTTGTGACTGAAATACACTTGGCCACTTCCAGCATGACAATACAGCTGCGTAAAGGGAAACCTTTAACCAGAGATGGACGCAAAATAACCTCAGGAATGTTGCAAGACAGACAGGAGGTTGAGAGACTGGTGCGAAATAAAGATGCTATCAGATTCATGCAGCCGCTGAGAGGAACACCAGCGTATTGGGAGAAAACAACAAGAGATCTTTTTGCCATGATCAGACAGTTGGGAACTCCGACATTCTTTTGTACGTTTTCAGCAGCTGAGATGCGTTGGCCCGAGGTGATTGAGGCAATAAAAACTCAGCAGGGTGAGGAAGTTCATTTTGATGAGCTCGACTGGTCCACAAAATGTGACATACTGAGAAGCAATCCTGTGACAACCATGCGCATGTTTGATAAACGTGTTGAGGCCTTATACAGAGATTTAATCTTGTCTCCTGCACAGCCTCTTGGCAAAGTTGTTGACTACTTTTACCGAGTGGAGTTTCAGCACAGAGGAAGCCCACACATTCACTGTCTCATATGGGTGGAAGGTGCACCAGTGTTTGAGGAAGCCAGTGATCAGACTGTGTGTGATTTTGTGTCCAAATACATCACAGCTCAGCTACCTGACCCACACAAACAACCTGAACTGTACAAGAAAGTAACAGAAGTGCAGATACACAGTAAAAACCACTCACGGACCTGTTTCAAAAGTGTGAACTCTGGATGTCGATTTGGATTTCCCAAACCTCCCTCTAGACAGACAATGATAACGAGAACCTGCAGGTGATGATGATTCACTGGGACTGGAAGCAGCAAAGACAAAACTCAGACCACTGAACCTGCTGCTGAATGAGCCTGAAACTGCCTCCATGAGTTTAGAACAGCTCCTGGCACGATGTAATTTAACACTCAGCGAGTATGAGCGATGCCTGCACATGATGAACCAGTCCAATGCAGTGATAGTGAAGCGTGATCCGAAGGACTGCTGGGTAAATGGATACAACCCATATCTACTTGATGCCTGGGACGCTAACATCGACGTGCAATTCATACTGAATTATTACAGTTTAATACATTACATCTGCACGTACATATGCAAAAGTGAGAACTCTGTAAGTGACTATCTCAAAACACTCATTCAGAACTCTAATAGAGACAATGTCAATGAATGTGATGAAATGAGGGAAATCATGCAGGCATATTCCAAAAAGAGAGAGGTCAGTGCTCAGGAGTGTGTGACTCGTGCATGTGGCATTAACATGAAGAAGTGCTCACGTGGTGTGGTATTCATACCAACAGATGACAACCCGGTGAAAATGAGTCGCCCCCTGTCATACCTAGAGAACACAACACCTGAAAGTGTAAATGTTTGGATGACGTCTCTGACAGAGAAATATAAAGCCAGACCTGAAACACCAGAGTTTGAGGAGATGTGCTTGGCTGATTTTGCCTCTACATGCAGAATTGTCTATGGTCAAGAGGCAAAAGGTAAACATGTTTTGCCACTGCTTAATGACATGGGATTTGTTCAAAGGAGAAAAACCGATAAGCCTGCAATCATCAGATTTCATCGCACATCACAGGAGAAATATCCCGAGCAGTTTTATGGCACATTACTGAAACTGTACGTTCCTTACCGATCAGACCAGGAACTGAAAAGAGAGTATTTACCCACATATGAGTCCTTCTACAAAGCTGGCTTGGTTCAACTACCAGGTTCAGGGCATCCTGAATATGTCAGACATATTGTCAAACGAAACAGAGACAAATATGAGAAAAACAGTGAGGAAATTGAAAAAGCAGTTGAGGAGTTTGAACAGAACAGAGGTGTGATCGATGAATGGTGTAATCTGGCACCTGAATCTGAAGTGGTGAGGTTGGAGTGTATTCAAGAACTGGAGGTAAGAGAACCAGACGATGAAAATGAACAAGAGAACGTCCCAGAATACAGTATTCAGGCTAATGCTGTGACAGAGGCCAGAGTCATCAGAGAGACGCCTGCAATCGACCCCACGCTCTTACGTCAGATGAATCAGAATCTGAACCAGAAACAAGCATGTGTTTTCTATGCAGTGAGAGACTGGTGCGTAAAGCGTATCTGTGGTCTGCATCCAGAGCAGTTCTTCTTTTATATAAATGGTGGTGCTGGAACCGGCAAGTCACATCTTATCAAGTGTATCTACTCAGAAGCATCTAAGTTACTGTGCAAACTGCCAAGACGTGCTGAGGAGGCTGACATATCAAACCCTACTGTCCTGTTGACTGCTTTCACTGGAACTGCTGCCTTTAATATAACAGGCTCAACACTGCACTCTCTCCTCAAGCTGCCGAGAAGCCTTAAAACCTCCATTTCAAGGACTTGGCAACCAGCTGGATGAAGTTCAGATCAGAACTTTTAAATGCTGAAATAATCATCATTGATGAAGTGTCTATGGTGTCAAAGCCCCTTTTTGCATATGTGGATGCAAGACTCAAACAGATCAAAGGCAGTCAGAGACCCTTTGGAGGAATGTCAGTAATTGCAGTTGGAGACTTTTATCAGCTGCCACCAGTGCGACAGTCTAAGGCCCTCTGTGTGTATGACCCATGTGAGATTGACCTGTGGCAGGAACACTTTCAGATTATCACTCTGACTGAGATCATGCGTCAGAAGGATGATGTTGCCTTTGCAAAGATGTTGAACCGGATCCGTATGAAAGAAAAGTCAGATAAGTTGTGTGAAGCAGACAGAGCTTTGCTGTCACAGGCTGTGACTGAACCAGCATTTTGTCCAAATGATGTCCTGCATATTTTTGCAACTAATAAACAAGTAGATTCACACAACTCTGCAATATTAGCTCTGCTACATTCTCATGTCACCAACATTCAAGCAGATGATTACAAAAAGGACCCACACTCTGGAAGAATGGAACGACAAGCCAAACCATTTAAAGGGGGCAAAAATGAGTTACCAGACACACTAAATGTTGCTGAAGGTGCTCGTGTCATGCTCACTAGAAACATAGATGTGTCTCAAGGATTGGTGAATGGATCATTCGCTACACTAGTCAGGGTGCTAACGTCTGAACAAAATGGCTCTGAATATGTTGTTATGCTTGGGCTCAAGATGGATGATGAAACAGCTGGAAGGAATTACCGCAACAGAGTACCGGGAACAACTGACAATCTAGTGTACATTGAGAGAGCAGAGGAGAATCTGAAACAGAAAGGGGTGGTAAGCAGACAGTTTCCCATCAAACTTGCTTTTGCCTGTACAATACATAAGGTTCAAGGTATGACAAGGACATCAGCTGTAGTCTCACTGAAACACATTTTTGAACCTGGCATGGCTTATGTGGCTGTCAGTAGAGTGACCTCTCTCAGTGGACTGCACCTACTGGATTTTGATGAGAGTAAAATATATGCCAACCCAGAGATCACTGGAGCTCTAGAGACAATGAGACAAGCCAACTTGGACCACTTGATGCCTCTTCTTCATATCAAACAAACTTTGAACAGACCTGACACTCTGACCATTGTGCACCATAACACAGAGGTGTTGCCATCTCATGTCAACGACATCAAGAGTCATCATGAACTGTGTCTCGCAGACATTTTGTGTCTCACAGAAACTCACCTTCAAGGCTCCTTTGTTGCAGACAGTCTCCATTTAGATGGCTTACAATATGTTCAAACGCAACAGACACCTGTTCTTACACAAATTTTCCTCAAATGGCCAATAGAGGTGGTGGTGGAGTTGCTGTATATGTAAAAAACAACTTTCAAGTGCTTGAGAAACAGTACGTACATAATGTAACTGATCTTGAATTTTTGGCTCTAAAGGTTGTAGCTCCAGTGAGTGCACTGATTGCAGCTGTATACAGACCTCCGGACTACAGCGTGAGCTCATTCCTGGCAAACCTGGGAAGCCTTTTGGACTCACTGGAGATCATGGACTGTCACCCCATCATTGTCTGCGGCGATTTCAACGAGAATATCTTCTCCAATGCAAGTAAGCCGATACTGGAGCTGTTTCAGTCCAGAGGATATGCACAACTCATCACAGCTGCCACCACAGAGAAGAACACACTGCTGGACCTAATTTTCATCTCTCGACCACAGCACTGTCTCCACTCTGGTGTACTGAGAACCTATTACAGTTATCATGACCCTGTATACTGTGTAATGTCCTCTAAAAGTTCATAAAGGTGTCAGATTAGTTTTAAAGATAAACAAAAAATTAAAAGTACTTACAGCAATATTTTTAGTGAAGAGAAAGTAGAAAGTTAAGAAAGCAGTTGATTCAAACTTTGTGCAAAAACAACATACAGCATAACAGTGTGTTTTTATAAACCATGCCACAAAGTAAGAGACTAATTGAGAAGCACAAATTGAGTGATAGATGTACCAATAACATAGTTCGATGTTAATGATGAAAATATTGAAAGGTGCAATGACAAAATGATGAAGAGTATATTGTGATGACTACGTTTACTGATAATAATGCAACGAGTGTGGCAGACATATTTAAATTCCACATATGATAGTCCATAATTATTCAGAGTAGGGGTGTCCTCTGTTCAGCCTGACGCATCGGCACCTGGCCAGGCCAGGCTGACCCAGTCTCTCTGAGGCTGGGAGAGAGGGTGGGTGGACCAGAGGACCCCCACCTGAAAACTTGTATTGATTGCTGTAAAATATGTTAGAGAACCTTGTTGAGAGAATAACACACTGCTGGATCCCATTCTTATGTCTAAAATGTATTTATGTCTCTATTCTGTTGTAGGGATAACATATCAATAGTCACAATCATTCTTTCTGTTTAAGCTCCTCCATCTGCTCTTCAAAATGGCAGCAAAGTCCTCTGAGCATCAGGTTTGTTATTGGGCAATGTTAGGCCTTATTTTTTCAGCAGAATTACAGTTTGTGTGGTTTTCATTTTTGTTTTGAGTATCGGATGATATAACAGGTCACATATTTCTCAGGTAAGCATATTGTTATGAGGTAAATTTACATGTTTTGGCCTGTGCATTTATCAGTGGGAGGGTGGGTCTCAATCAGGGTTGATAAATGCACAGGGCAAAACCTCTTCAGCAGCTGTATACACCACTGTACACAGCTGCTAAAGTTTACTATAGCACCAATACATGAGAAAGTATGCCTTCCTGATGTAATGCATACTTTCTGATGTACAGACACCAACCAGCTGAAACCCCACATGTCCATCCTACCCATGTTTCCCCATGTTATGCTCTTTGAGAGGGCAGGTGGCCTTGCCAGAGACCATAATTCATCTAAGTTTACTTTCCCTGGACAGGAGACACAGTTCTCCTGACAACACCTGCCAGCCTTGGCTTCACCTTCTTCAGCCCTGTGAGGATCAGCTCATAACAACCAAGACATCATGCTTCCTGCTGCAGACGCTTCACTGTCAGTGGAAAGAGGACCCATCACTGCTGGACAACAGACATGTTCTACTTCCTGCTAGTCCCAGTCATTCTTCAAAGCAGAGGATGAGATAACACCTGCCAGCCTTTGCCTCGCCTTATCTCTGAATCGGTTTCACTGTCAGTGGAAAGAGGACCCATCAGTGCTGCACAACAGTAATGAACAATACACTAATGACTCATGGAAACTGCCTGGACACCTACTTATTTATTTATTTTTTATTAATGACCTCTTTTTTATGTGATCTAAACAATGTATGTTTTGTTTTGTTTTTTCAATTTATATACACAATTTATATATTTTATTTTTTTCAGTTGCTACATTCAACTGAATGAACAAAAATGGAAGGGAGGATGGATTTCTAAAATATTAATCACTACTGTGGGGTTTCAGCTGGTAGGTATATTGAAAGGTTTTTTCACATGTGCTTTGTTAGTGCAGGCTGATGTAAACCCTGTTGAAAATCTGGCATATAAACTTTATGCTAGTGTCTGCCCAGTGTTAAAATTTGAGACTGTTGAAATCCAAGCTGAAGGTATTCAGAATGAAAACAACACCTAACTTGGTAAAATGAGCTTTGTGAAAATATTTTATTTGAAAAAAATGTTTTCTTGCTTGCAATCTAACCTGTGAAATCACATAAGTGACTCTAAAACTCATGTTTTCATCAGTCCAGGGCTACTTGGATGCATCAGCCAAGTCCTAAGCACAATGTGAAAAGCCTTCAGGCTGAACAATATTTTAAAGTACTGAAATTGTCATATATTTATTTTACAATATCAAGGAAAAGACGCTATGTGTCTGATGTCAAAAGCTTTGTTTTGACAAACTGCAGCACATACTTCCTACTACTGATAGTGACAATATATATTATTGTGCCCTAAGTTATATTTTATTAGAAAACACTTACAGTTTAATAACTATGGACCTTGGTTTCTCAAGTACCTGTTTTTTGTGAACTTTTTATTTGCACTGATTGCAGCCGTATACAGACCTCCAGATTACAGTGTGATGTCATTCCTGTCAAACCTGGGAAGCCTTTTGGACTCACTGGACATCATCGACTGACACGATCTCTGACAGGGCAGGTGGTCTTGCCAGAGACCATAATTCATCTAACTTTACTTTCCCCCTGGATGGGAGACACAGTTCTCCTGACAACAACCTGCCAGCCAGCCTTGGCTTCACCTTCTTCAGCCCTGTGAGGATCAGCTGATAACAACCAAGACATCATGCTTCCTGCTGCAGATGCTTCACTGTCAGTGGAAAGAGGACCCATCAAATTCAAATTCAAATTTATTTATTTAGAGCCCAAAATCACAAACATTGTTTGCCTCGGAGGGCTTTACAATCTGCTACAGTTGTGACACCCTCTGTCCTTAGACCCTCATCGAACCGAGTCAGGAAAAACTTCAAAAAAAACCCTTTATGGGAAAAAGAAGAAACCTGAGGAAGAGCCACAGATGAGGGATCCCTCTCCCTGGGACGGACAGACGTGCAATAGATGCCACATGTACAGAGAACATCATCAATCATATTATGGAATTATACATGAGTCGTAATAAGCTGTAGCTATACTGAGTTCATTGGTTTAGTCCATGTATGAAGATATCACAGGTAATGGAAATGAGTCTGTGAGTCCAGGTGCATCTCTAGATGTCCTCATATGGAGCTCTGGGCCACTCGACCTTCTCTCCACAACACAGACACAGATCATGTCCCCACCAGGCCAGTGAACCTCAGACAGATGGACCACAACCAGAATCAGTGAGGAACCTGCAAGACTGGAGAGAAACAAAGAGGACCGGGGCTCCGGCAGTAACATAACATGCACTTTACAGGACATAAGAGTATTCACATTAACCACTTGCTTTGACACTTTAACCAATTTAACTACTTTAACTTTAACCAGTTTAGCCACTTTTTAACCAGCTTCAACCAGTTTCTAAAAGTGACTCCAGTTTGCACTACTACCATAATATGAGTAAAGGAAGCAGAGGAAGAAGGAAGAGAGAAGAGGAAGCAGAGACAGAGGAAGAGGGGAGAGGTGCCCGATGCATCATGGATCATGCATCATCACTGCTGGACAACAGACATGTTCTACTTCCTGCTAGTCCCAGTCATTCTTCAAAGCAGAGGATGAGATAACAGCTGAGAGCCTTTGCCTCGCCTCATCTCTGAATCGGCTTCACTGGCAGTGGAAACAGGACCCATCAGTGTTGCACAACAGTAATGAACAATACACTAATGACTCATGGAAACAGCCTGGACACCCACTTATTTATTTATTTTTTATGAATGATCTCTGTTTTATATGATCTAAACAATGTATGTTTAGTGTTTTTTTTCCAATTTATATATGTTATTATATTTCATTTATTTTTTTTTTTCCATTTCATCTTCTCCTTTCCCTCGTTATCTGTTTTCCAGCAGATAAATGGCTTAAATGAAAGGGGGAAAAAAATTCAGTTGCTACATGCAATCCAAGCTGATGGTATTGTCTTCAGAATGCAAACAATGCATAACATGATAAAAATTAGCCTTGTGAAAATATCTGATTTGAAAAAAATGTTCCCTTGGTTGCCATCTAACCTGCGAAATCACACAAGTGACACTAAAGCTCATGTTTTCATCAGTCCAGGGTTACTTGAGTGCATCAGCCTAGTCCTACGCACAATGTGAAAAGCCTTCAGGCTGAACAATATTGTAAAGTACAGAAATTATCATAATTTTATTTTAGAATATCAAGGAAAGGACGCTATATGTCTGATGTCTAAAGCTTTGTTTTAACAAACTGCAACATACGTATAGTTTACTAGAAAACAGTTACAGTTTAATAACCATGGACCTTGGTTTCACAAGTACCTTTTTTCTTTTTTGTTTTATGAACTTTGTATTTGTGCTGATTGCAGCTGTATTCAGACCTCCAGATTACAGTGTGAGCTAATTCCTGTCAAACCTGGGAAGCCTTTTGGACTCAATGGACATCATGGACTGATACGGTCTCTGACAGGGCAGGTGGTCTTGCCAGAGAACATAATTCATGTAACTTTACTTTCCCCCTGGACAGGAGACACAGTTCTCCTGACAACACCTGCCAGCCTTGGCTTCACCTTCTTCAGCCCTGTGAGGATCAGCTCATAACAACCAAGACATCATGCTTCCTGCTGCAGACGCTTCACTGTCAGTGGAAAGAGGACCCATCACTGCTGGACAACAGACATGTTCTACTTCCTGCTAGTCCCAGTCATTCTTCAAAGCAGAGGATGAGATAACAGCTGCCAGCCTTTGCCTGGCCTTATCTCTGAATCAGCTCATCACCATCACCAGACCAGATGCTGCAACTCCATCTTTAATGTAAATCAATAATGGACCCATGACTGCTGGGAGCTACAGAAACATGTGTTCTCCCCGTCAGTGTTGAGGTTTCCTCACAACAGAGTATAAGGTATTGTTTTCTGATCAACACTTCACTTCATATATGTGCTTATTAATGTTTTGTTTGTTCACTGATGTTTTCACTTTGTATTAAGCCAACCGTTTTGATGACACTGTTGTTTTTCTCGACTTTAGTAGTAGTATAATATTGTCATTTCTATCAACTTTTTCTTTCAGTTCCTCCTCCACTGTGATCTCTCCACTCACAGTGGAGACACTCAGGACTGCACAGAGAGCTGGACGTGTAAATGAAGCTGGACATCATGCAACTTTCCAAAACCTTTGTGTGAAATGGAACAAGACAGAAAATGGTCTTCTGCCTTTCATCTGACTTCAAGGTATTTGATTGTTGTATATTATGTAACTTTTGAATGTGTTTAGTTTGATAGTCTTTAATTTATTACGACATTGTTCTGTTCTTGCCAGGAACAACTTCATGCTCCTGCCTCCACATCTCCATCTGTGCATGCATTGCTGTACACAGTTCAGTTCACTGGACTAAGTACTGTTGCTCCTTTGGAAAGTGATCATGTTCACCACTGCTGGGAACCAAACAGTTGCAGATCAGTCATTGTTTTCAGAGCCAGCTCCTCCTCAATGCAGCATCAAGCTCCCCATGTTTTGTCAAAAGGTAAGGTCCTCTTTTTGACCAAACAACTGACAAAAACGCTGTTGGCATTCCTGTGTCTGCATGCTTTTTGTATTAACAACTAAACAAACTGGCTGTTGCACTCTCTTTTTTTTTTCAAAAAGGCCTCTCCTCCGTGTCGCTATTGTGATGCTGTCCTCACCACAAAAAGACAAAAAGAGACAGAAACAGCAGCACTACAGCCAATGGAAATGTCAAAGTTCATAACGTTACGACCCTTTGGACGTTTACTCTGACTGACCCTCTTGGATTGTGCCAACAATGGACAGATTAAACAAACAACATCACTACTGACTCTTGGAAAGTACCTGGATACAGCTTATTATTATTTTTGTTTTTATGAATGATCTCTGATTTATATGATCTAAACAATGTATGTTTTGTTTTTTTTTACAATTTATATTTTTTGTTTTAATACATTTATTAATTTTTCCTCTTTTCCTTTCCCTTATTATCTGTTTTCCAAAAGATAAATGGCTTAAAAAAGCTGATTATCTTCAGTTGCTACAAGTATTCATACCATTGTTAGTGTAGTCTTCATAACTATTGATTATATGTAGGTTTTTTTTTTCTTTTCTACTACTTCTGCATATTTTCAGCTACAGAAATGTTTCAAACATCGTAATGTTCAGCTCTTTAACCACATTTATAAGTTTTTTTCTTAAGAGGAAGAATCAGTTTCATGCACTTTCAGCAATGCTTTGTACTTTAATCCTTTTTAGTCAGCTTTAGCTTCTGCTTGTTGTAAGCTACAGAACCCATTCAAATATAAATGTGTTCAGCTCTTCAGGACATTTATTATGGTATTCTGCTATTTTCTTCCATTTATACATTTTAAACAATTTATTAAACTTAAGCTTTTCTATTAATTTATTCCAGCTCTTATCTTCTTTAAGGGATGCAGTTCAGCTTCCAATTCTGCTGGTCTTACCAGTGTTTCAGCAGTTTAAAAATTACTGTAAAGCTTTTCAGGCAATTCATCTCATATTTCTGCATTTCCAGCAATGCTTTCAAATTCATTTCAGCTTTCAGCATTCACACGCATTTTCTGCTTTTTCTGCAGGAAATGCAATTTTCTAGTTATTATTGATTCTGACTTCTTATTCTGATTCATCAGTGTGAATGCAGCATGTTTTGTGTTTATTTATTATTATTCTGTATTCTTCTTCAGTTCACGTACATTTTTCGGCAGCTTTCAACTCCTTCATACTTTGAGCTACAAAAACAGAGCTGAAAATTCAACAAATATTTTACATTTGTTCAAAATGAAGAATTTCATCTCCTCACCGTATAAAACTGTTTTTCACTTTGTTCAAACATCAAAATGTTCAGCTCTTTAAGGACATGTGTGCTATTACTTTTGTGATTTCTACCTTTTATACTTTTTAAAATATTCAACTTTTTTCAACTTTTTTTGCTCATTGAAATGAATGGAGAAACTCTTCAGCTCCTCTTCAACTTCTTCTTCAACTTTGAAGTTCTACTCCTTCCACATACTTTCAGCTACAGACTCCATTTAAACTTTAAATTGATCACAAGACTTTCAACTACTTAAACTTGTATTCAGCTTTTTGAAATCTTTTATACTTTTTCCAAAATCACAGTTTAAATGTTTCAGCTTTTTTCAGTCCTTTTCTGACTTTATAATGAGTGTGTATGTGGCGGAATGTTCAGAGCTAGAGTGGGTGACATCATCAGCTAGAGTGGAGAGGAGCTGTGAAAATCTTGTGAAAAGTCTCTCTTTAACTCGCTCTCATTCCCACAAGGTTTACTCTATGTACATAGATCATTTTTACACCATTTTACAGGAAATTTTGTGCTGATCGCAGACATGTGTCAGAAAGCTAAGCAAATGGACTAAGCAAACTGGCTCCAGACCCCTCCAAGCAAGAGGAGCACCAACCAACTGCCCCATCTACTCCCATTATAAATCAGACCTTGAGAAGTTGGAAAAAGCTGAAGAATACTACTTCTTTTTCAAACTGCTCTCATGACCACATTTTCCAGCTCCCACACAAATAAAATCTACATCACTGTGTTCATGAGACTCTTGTCTGTCTGATGGTATCATCACTGTTTCGAGGATAGGACTTATGGTCTGGCCACAGGAGGCAGGAGTTTGAAAGGTGCACCTCAGCTGAATCTCTGTGAATTCAGCTGTCAGAGGCAATAGTGCATGCAGTCACCATGGTAACCAGTGACTGAAGGTTTTCACACACAGCTGATTGAGATGAGCTGACTGTCATTACTGCAGTTTGACTGTGTGTTTACTTACAAGAGGAAATCCCAGAATCCCACAGCACACATAAACACACACACACACACGCACACAGAGATTTCACACACACACACACACACACACAGAGACACAGTACTCAGACCCCTTCCAATTTTGTGAAGCATTTTTAAACTATGTCTTATTTACTCATTCAAAGTTTTCAACAGGACCTTTTTAAGTCAGAATTAGATTTCCTTTAATGCAGTATTATAGGTATTATTTAACTTTTGAATCCCATTCATGTCAGTTACAGTCAGTTACAGTCTTTTCCACTTTTCTATCTTTTCTAACCTTTTTCTATTAATACTTCTTCAACTGCTTTTTCATAATAATTCAAAAACCTTTAACTGTTCCACATTTTTCATTCATTTTAGGCATCATTCAACTTCATTACTCAGCTATGCAGTTTAGCGTAAACAAGCCTTTCATTCAATATGTCTTGAAAAATTCCACATACTTCATACATTTCAGGCTATTTTCTGCCTTTATACTTTCAAACACACTTTAGCACTGTTAATGCACATTTATGCTTCAATTTAGCTATTTTCTACCTTCATACTTTTAAGCTCTTTAAACACATTTTGCTTTAATTCAGCTATTTCTACCTTATACACTTTATCACTCGTTTAATTTATGCATTTATGCACATTTAAGCACTTTAAGCATTAATGCACATTTTTCACACACAGATGCTTTGATTCAGCTATTTTCTACCTTTATACTTTAAGCACTCTTTATGCACATTTATGCTTTATTTTACTGTACACTTTAATGCTTTAATTCAATGCTACTTTTCTGCCTTTATGCTTCATACTTTATTTTTTCAAACCAATTGCACATTTTATACTTTTAAGCACTGTTAATGCACATTTATGCTTTACAATTTAGCTATTTTCTACTTTTAATTCAGCTTCATACTTTTAAGCACTCTTTATGCACATTTATGCTTTTATATTTTCTTTTAAAAGCAGCTTTTTATGCACTTTGAATTCAGCTATTTTCTGCTTTTACACTTTTAAGCACATTTAAGCACTCATGTTAATGCACATTGATGCTTTGATTCAGCTATTTTCTACCTTCATACTTTTAAGCACTCTTTATGCTTGAACACATTTATGCTTTGATTCAGCTATTTTCTTTTATACCTTTATGTACACTTTTTCTTTATACTTTTTCTGCCTTTAATCATACTTTTAAGCACTCTTCATGCACATTTAAATGCTTTGATTCAGCTATTTTCTACCTTTATACTTCTTAAGTTTTAGCTTTAATTGTTTATGTATGCATTTACACTTTATGCTTTACTTTTAGCTTTAATTCAGCTATTTGATTCTGCTACTTTACTTTCTGGCTGATAATTTCAAACACATTTTATGCATTTTTTTCTGGCTGATAATTTCACACACATTTTAGCTTTTTTAATTCACATTTTTGCTTTGATTTTTGCTCATTGACTCCCCTTCTACTTCTACATCTTTTTTAGCACGTTTTGTTAAATAGCCCATTCTAATATAAAACTGTTCAGCTCTTTCAGTACATTCTATTTTGTATTATGCTACATTTATTTTGGTATTCTGTTCTATACTTCTTAAAACTTTTATAATTTTACTATGCTTTTGTTAAAGTGTTATGCTTTTTTTCATCAATTTATTACACTTTAGCTGTTCTAGTAATTTATTCCATCTCTTATCATCTTTAAGGGATGCAGTTCAGCTTCCAATTCTGCCATTCTTACCAGTGTTTCAGCAGTTTAATAATTACCTTACAGCTTTCAAACTTTTCAGGCAATTCATCTCATATTTCTGCATTTCCAGCAATTCTTTCAAATTCATTTCAGCTTTCAGCATTCACACGCATTTTCTGCAGGAAATGCAATTTTCTAGTTATTATTAGTTCACACTATTGTGAATGCTGATTCAGCAGCATTCACACTAGTTATTATTAGTATTTATTAGTGTGAATGCTGATTCAGCAGCATTATTTGTTCTTGTGTTTCTTTATTATTATTATTCTGACTTCTTATTCTGTTTCCGTACGTTTTTCGGCAGCTTTCAACTCCTTCATACTTTGAGCTACAAAAACCGTTCAAACATCAAAATGTTCAGCTCTTTAAGGACATGTGTGCTATTACTTTTGTGATTTCTACCTTTTATACTTTTTAAAATATTCAACTTTTTTCAACTTTTTTTGCTCATTGAAATGAATGGAGAAACTCTTCAGCTCCTCTTCAACTTCTTCAACTTTGAAGTTCTACTGCCTTCCACATACTTTCAGCTACAGACTCCATTTAAACTTTAAATTGATCACAAGACTTTCAACTACTAAACTTGTATTCAGCTTTTTGAAATCTTTTATACTTTTTCCAAAATCACAGTTTAAATGTTTCAGCTTTTTCAGTCAGTCCTTTTCTGACTTTATAATGAGTGTGTATGTGGCGGAATGTTCAGAGCTAGAGTGGGTGACGTCATCATCATCAGCTAGAGTGGAGAGGAGCTGTGAAAATCTTGTGAAAAGTCTCTCTTTAACTCGCTCTCATTCCCACAAGGTTTACTCTACATAGATCATTTTTACATCCATTTTACAGGAAAATTTTGTGCTGATCGCAGACATGTGTCAGAATAAGCAAATGGACTAAGCAATCTGGCTCCAGACCCCTCCAAGCAAGAGGAGCACCAACCAACTGCCCCATCTACTCCCATTATAAATCAGACCTTGAGAAGTTGGAAAAAGCTGAAGAATACTTCTTTTTCAAACTGCTCTCATGACCACATTTCCAGCTCCACACAAATAAAATCTACATCACTGTGTTCATGAGACTCTTGTCTGTCTGATGGTATCATCAGTTTCGAGGATAGGACTTATTGTCTGGCCACAGGAGGCAGGAGTTTGAAAGGTGCACCTCAGCTGAATCTCTGTGAAGGATTCAGCTGTCAGAGGCAATAGTGCATGCAGTCACCATGGTAACCAGTGACTGAAGGTTTTCACACACAGCTGATTGAGATGAGCGTCATTACTGCAGTTTGACTGTGTGTTTACTTACAAGAGGAAATCCCAGAGCTCACACACACACACACACACACACACACACACACAGACACACACAGACACAGTACTCAGACCCCTTCCAATTTTGTGAAGCATTTTTAAACTCTTATTTACTCATTCAAAGTTTTCAACAGGACCTTTTTAAGTCAGAATTAGATTTCCTTTAATGCAGTATTATAGGTATTATTTAACTTTTGAATCCCATTCATGTCAGTTACAGTCTTTTCCACTTTTCTATCTATTAATACTTCTTCTTCAACTGCTTTTTCATAATAATTCAAAAACCTTTAACTGTTCCACATTTTTCATTCATTTTAGGCATCATTCAACTTCATTACTCAGCTATGCAGTTTAGCGCAAGCCTTTCATTCAATATGTCTTGACAAAATTCCACATACTTCATACATTTCAGGCTATTTTCTGCCTTTATACTTTCAAACACACACACATTTAGCACTGTTAATGCACATTTATGCTTTGAACAATTTAGCTATTTTCTACCTTCATACTTTAAAGCACTCTTTAAACACATTTGTGCTTTAATTCAGCTTTATTTCCTACCTTTTCATACTTTTTTTAAGCACTCGTTATTATGCACATTTATGCTTTAATTCAGCTATTTTCTGCCTTTACACTGTTAAGCACATTTAAGCACTCATTATGCACATTTTAATTCAGATGCTTTGATTCAGCTAATGTTCTACCTTCATACTTTTAAGCACTCAACTTTTAAGCACTTTTCATTTATGCACATTTATGCTTTAATTCAGCTATTTTCTGCCTTTACACTTTTAAGCACATTTAAGCACTCATTTATGCACATTGATGCTTTAATTCAGCTATTTTCTACCTTCATACTTTTAAGCACTCTTCATTTGCATACACATTTAAGCTTTTATTCAGCTATTTTCTGCCTTCACCTTCATACTTTTATTTAGCACTCTTTATGCAATTCACATTTATGCTTTGATTCAGATATTTTCTGCCTTTACCTTTATACTTTTAAACACATTTTATCATTTATTACACTTTAGCACTTTTCTATTATGCACATTTATGCTTTAATTCAGCTTTTTCTACCTTCATACTTTTAAGCACTCTTCATGCACATTTAAGCTTTGATTCAGCTATTTTCTGCCTTCATACCTTTTAGCACTCTCCATGCATGCATTTTATGCTTTGATTCAGCTTTATTCTCTACCTTTATACTTTTAAGCACTGTTTATGTACATTTATGTTTTAATTCAGCTATTTTCTGGCTGATAATTTCAAACACATTTTAGCATCATGTTTAATTCACATTTTTGCTTTGACTCAGCTCCCCTTCTACTTCTACATCTTTTTTAGCAAAATAGCCCATTCTTCTAATATAAAACTGTTCAGCTCTTTCAGTACATTTATTTTGGTATTCTGCTACTTTCTACCTTTTAAACTTTTATAAATGTGTTATGCTTTTTTTCATCAATTTATTACACTTTAGCTGTTCTAGTAATTTATTCCATCTCTTATCATCTTTAAGGGATGCAGTTCAGCTTCCAATTCTGCCATTCTTACCAGTGTTTCAGCAGTTTAATAATTACCTTACAGCTTTCAAACTTTTCAGGCAATTCATCTCATATTTCTGCATTTCCAGCAATTCTTTCAAATTCATTTCAGCTTTCAGCATTCACACGCATTTTCTGCAGGAAATGCAATTTTCTAGTTATTATTCTGACTTCTTATTCTGTTTCCGTACGTTTTTCGGCAGCTTTCAACTCCTTCATACTTTGAGCTACAAAAACCGTTCAAACATCAAAATGTTCAGCTCTTTAAGGACATGTGTGCTATTACTTTTGTGATTTCTACCTTTTATACTTTTTAAAATATTCAACTTTTTTCAACTTTTTTTGCTCATTGAAATGAATGGAGAAACTCTTCAGCTCCTCTTCAACTTCTTCAACTTTGAAGTTCTACTCCTTCCACATACTTTCAGCTACAGACTCCATTTAAACTTTAAATTGATCACAAGACTTTCAACTACTTAAACTTGTATTCAGCTTTTTGAAATCTTTTATACTTTTTCCAAAATCACAGTTTAAATGTTTCAGCTTTTTTCAGTCCTTTTCTGACTTTATAATGAGTGTGTATGTGGCGGAATGTTCAGAGCTAGAGTGGGTGACATCATCAGCTAGAGTGGAGAGGAGCTGTGAAAATCTTGTGAAAAGTCTCTCTTTAACTCGCTCTCATTCCCACAAGGTTTACTCTACATAGATCATTTTTACATCCATTTTACAGGAAAATTTTGTGCTGATCGCAGACATGTGTCAGAATAAGCAAATGGACTAAGCAAATCTGGCTCCAGACCCCTCCAAGCAAGAGGAGCACCAACCAACTGCCCCATCTACTCCCATTATAAATCAGACCTTGAGAAGTTGGAAAAAGCTCAAGAATACTTCTTTTTCAAACTGCTCTCATGACCACATCACATTTTCCAGCTCCACACAACATAAAATCTACATCACTGTGTTCATGAGACTCTTGTCTGTCTGATGGTATCATCGTTTCGAGGATAGGTCTTATTGGTCTGGCCACAGGAGGCAGGAGTTTGAAAGGTGCACCTCAGCTGAATCTCTGTGAATTCAGCTGTCAGAGGCAATGAGTGCATGCAGTCACCATGGTAACCAGTGACTGAAGGTTTTCACACACAGCTGATTGAGATGACGTCATTACTGCAGTTTGACTGTGTGTTTACTTACAAGAGGAAATCCCAGCAGCCACACACACATCACACACACACACACACACACACACACACACACAGACACACACGACACACACACACACAGTACTCAGACCCCTTCCAATTTTGTGAAGCATTTTTAAACTATTATTTACTCATTCAAAGTTTTCAACAGGACCTTTTTAAGTCAGAATTAGATTTCCTTTAATGCAGTATTATAGGTATTATTTAACTTTTGAATCCCATTCATGTCAGTTACAGTCTTTTCCACTTTTCTATCTATTAATACTTCTTCAACTGCTTTTTCATAATAATTCAAAAACCTTTAACTGTTCCACATTTTTCATTCATTTTAGGCATCATTCAACTTCATTACTCAGCTATGCAGTTTAGCAACATCTTTCATATATTTCTTAAGCAAGCCTTTCATTCAAACATTTCAGTTATTCAACATTTTACTATGTCTTGACAAATTCCACATACTTCATACATTTCAGGCTATTTTCTGCCTTTATACTTTCAAACACACACTTTAGCACTGTTAATGCACATTTATGCTTCAATTTAGCTATTTTCTACCTTCATACTTTTCCAGCTTTAAGCACTCTTTAAACACATTTGTGCTTGCTTTAATTCAGCTATTTCCTACCTTCATACTTTTAAGCACTTTTCGTTATGCACATTTATGCTTTAATTCAGCTATTTTCTGCCTTTACACTGTTAAGCACATTTAAGCACTCATTTATGCACATTGATGCTTTGATTCAGCTAATGTTCTACCTTCATACTTTTAAGCACTTCTCATTATGCACATTTATGCTTTAATTCAGCTATTTTCTGCCTTTACACTGTTAAGCACATTTAAGCACTCATTATGCACATTGATGCTTTAATTCAGCTATTTTCTACCTTCATACTTTTAAGCACTCTTCATACACATTTAAGCTTTTATTCAGCTATTTTCTGCCTTCATACTTTTAAGCTTTTATGCACTCTTTATGCACATTTATGCTTTGATTTCAGATATTTTCTGCCTTTATGCCTTTACACTTTTAAACACATTTTATCACTGTTAATGCACATTTATGCTTTAATATTTCTGCTTTAATTCAGCTTTTTTCTACCTTCATACTTTTAAGCACTTTTAAGCTTCATGCACATTTAAGCTTTGATTCAGCTATTTTCTGCCTTCATACCTTTTAAGCACTCTCCATGCATATTTATGCTTTGATTCAGCTATTTTCTACCTTTATACTTTTAAGCACTGTTTATGTACATTTATGTTTTAATTCAGCTATTTTCTGGCTGATAATTTCAAACACATTTTAGCATTGTTAATTCACATTTTTGCTTTGACTCAGCTCCCCTTCTACTTCTACATCTTTTTTAGCAAAATAGCCCATTCTAAATATAAAACTGTTCAGCTCTTTCAGTACATTTATTTTGGTATTCTGCTACTTTCTACCTTTTAAATTTTATAAAGTTGTTATGCTTTTTTTCATCAATTTATTACACTTTACTTTAGCTGTTCTAGTAATTTATTCCATCTCTTATCATCTTTAAGGGATGCAGTTCAGCTTCCAATTCTGCCATTCTTACCACTGTTTCAGCAGTTTAATAATTACCTTACAGCTTTCAAACTTTTCAGGCAATTCATCTCATATTTCTGCATTTCCAGCAATTCTTTCAAATTCATTTCAGCTTTCAGCATTCACACGCATTTTCTGCAGGAAATGCAATTTTCTAGTTATTATTCTTCACACTATTGACTTCTTATTCTGTTTCCGTTTCCGTGTGTTTACGTTTTTCGGCAGTCAGCTTTCAACTCCTTCATACTTTGAGCTACAAAAACCGTTCAAACATCAAAATGTTCAGCTCTTTAAGGACATGTTATGTGCTATTACTTTCTCACTTTTGTGATTTCTACCTTTTATACTTTTTAAAATATTCAACTTTTTTCAACTTTTTTTGCTCATTGAAATGAATGGAGAAACTCTTCAGCTCCTCTTCAACTTCTTCAACTTTGAAGTTCTACTCCTTCCACATACTTTCTTTCAGCTACAGACTCCATTTAAACTTTAAATTGATCACAAGACTTTCAACTATCTAAACTTGTATTCAGCTTTTTGAAATCTTTTATACTTTTTCCAAAATCACAGTTTAAATTTTCAGCTTTTTTCAGTCCTTTTCTGACTTTATAATGAGTGTGTATGTGGCGGAAGGAATGTTCAGAGCTAGAGTGGGTGACATCATCAGCTAGAGTGGAGAGGAGCTGTGAAAATCTTGTGAAATGTCTCTCTTTAACTCGCTCTCATTCCCACAAGGTTTACTCTACATGTAGATCATTTTTACACCATTTTACAGGAAATTTTGTGCTGATCGCAGACATGTGTCAGACCAAGCTAAGCAAATGGACTAAGCAAACTGGCTCCAGACCCCTCCAAGCAAGAGGAGCACCAACCAACTGCCCCATCTACTCCCATTATAAATCAGACCTGAGAAGTTGGAAAAAGCTGAAGTAATACTACTTTTTCAAACTGCTCTCATGACCACATTTTCCAGCCCCACACACAATAAAATCTACATCACTGTGTTCATGAGAACTCTTGTCTGTCTGATGGTATCATCACTTTCGAGGATAGGACTTATGGTCTGGCCACAGGAGGCAGGAGTTTGAAAGGTGCACCTCAGCTGAATCTCTGTGAATTCAGCTGTCAGAGGCAATAGTGCATGCAGTCACCATGGTAACCAGTGACTGAAGGTTTTCACACACAGCTGATTGAGATGACGTCATTACTGCAGTTTGACTGTGTGTTTACTTACAAGAGGAAATCCCAGAGCTCACACACACACACATAACACACACACACACACACACACACGACACACACACCACACTACAGACACAGACACGACACACACACACACACACACACACAAACAAACGTACTCACACACACCTAGACATAGACCTTTCCAATGTTTGTGAAGCATTTTTAAAGTCTTATTTACTCATTCAAAGTTTTCAACAGGACCTTTTTAAGTCAGAATTAGATTTCCTTTAATGCAGTATTATAGGTATTATTTTTAACTTTTGAATCCCATTCATGTCAGTTACAGTCTTTTCCATTTTCCACTTTTCTAGTCTATTAATGCTTCTTCAACTGCTTTTTCATAATAATTCAAAAACCTTTAACTGTCAACTGATGCCACATTTTTCATTCATTTTAGGCATCATTCAACTTCATTACTCAGCTATGCAGTTTAGCGCAAGCCTTTCATTCAATTGTCTTGAAATATGTCTTGTCTGAAAAATTCCACATACTTAATACATTTCAAACATTTTCATTTCAAACACTTTTATCACACTGTTAATGCACATTTATGCTTTTACATTTATGCAGCTTTCAGCTATTTTCTATGCCTTCATACTTTTAAGCACTCTTTAAGCATGCACATTTATGCTTTGATTCAATTTTTAAGCAGCTATTTTCTGCCTTTACACTGTTAAGCACATTTAAGCACTTTACATGCTTTAATTCTTTTCGTTATGCACATTGATGCTTTGATTCAGCTTAAGAGAACCACACACACACTAACACAAACTTTAAACTCACACACTATTGAAACAATGCAATGCACAAATTAACCCAGACACACTGTTTTTGAGTCTTTGTAGAGACACACTGACACTTTGACTTTGCCCAAAGAAGATGCGCGAGACACTTTGTAATCCAACTGTAAGTGCGCGTGCCATGTCTCTGTATATAGGCAGATTTATTATTATTTTCTTTTTCTTTTTTATTTTATTTATTAATTATTTGAAATCTGAAATTACTGTGTTAAACTTGTTAAAGTTAATTTTTCTAAATGTTTTAAGTGTCTCTCTCTCTCGCTCTCTCTATCTTTCACTCTCGTCATCGGTCTTTCTGCCTGTCTCTCTTTCTTGAAGTTGGTGTGTGAGAGTGTTGTGTCAGTGTGTTTTGCTGAGTTGAAACTTTCTATTTTCTTGATATGTTTTCTTCATATGGTGACATTAGTTAGATCATAAATGTAGTTTCAGGGGAGTTTTGTGTTGGGGGTGTTGGTGGGTTTGGGGGGGTTTGTGGGGGTCTGTGAAGGTGTCACAGAGTGGAGTCTTTCGATTTTTTTTTTTTTTTGGAGATAGTGAGCAGAGTTGTAGAAAGGGCTGTGGTGAACGTTATACAGAACAAAGTCCTGGAGAAAGAACTGGCTCGTATTTCCAGTCGAGCTGTAAGTCTCTTCACCTGACACCTCCATGAGGTGCTCATGGCCCTCAGCAACAGTGATGAAGAACTGAATCTACTTTTTAAATTTAAGATAGACAGCGTCGATTATATAGTACACGCGATTTCTAAGATCATGAAGTGGTTTAGATGCAGGATGGAGGCGCGTCTCATTGACTCTTGCACGGAGACGGAGGGGGCGGGCCGGCAGGTAGCTGCCGGTGGGGCGGAGCTTGCGGGGGCTCGCCGCCACGTCCTCCGGTGTCTCCGCCTCCATCAGCTGACTCACGGAGTGGCCACAGACCGAAACCACAGACAGACAGCACAGAGGACTCAGCAGATAGTGTGTGAGACACACAGGTAACAGACACAGACACACAGGTGGAGGATGTGGAGGATGACGGACAGTGACAGACTTTTCTACACACTTTAGGTGATGTGGTCCAGAGGTACAGCAGGGATCAGTATTTGGTTAATGGAGGTGATTTTAACTGTACCATGAATCTGGATTTAGACAGGAATCACCGGAATCACAGGAACCATATGCTTCTTCACAAAAGGTTTTAAAAAGTCTGGTAGAAGCAAATGAGCTTTGTGATGTTAGAAACTTCAACAAGAGGCTCAGACAGCACATGTGGCTCCACTGTAAAACATGTCCAGACAGATATTATTGTTTTAATCGTTATTTTAGCCTGTATAAAAGTTATCTATAAGGCCAGTGGGGTTTTCAGACCATTCGTTAGTTGAGTGGTGGGTGTTGTATGTTCATAAACTAAATCAGGTGTTTTGGGCATTTTATCTGAAAAGATAAAACAATATAAAATATCTGTCTCTCTCTGTCTGCCTGTCTGTACTTTGTGTAGTGACTTTAGACGTTTAGTGACTTGATGCCCGGCAGCAGAAATCCGAGTGTACCTGAACGTCACATTCACATACCGCTGCGCAGCGCGAGAGCTCCGTTCTTCTGCTGTGAACTCCGCTGCGGTGAGTAACAGCAGAAAAACGCTCCTGATGCCGAAACATTAAAAGTTGAAGCTTTGTGTCATAAAATTACACTAAATGCTGAATGGTGTTATAAAGAACGTATCAGTAATATATATTAGTCTGTGGAGCATAACCAAGTCAAAATTATTAATTTTGTTGTCGGCCTGAGTCGACGGTGCTAACGCCAGCTAACGCTAGCATCGACGAACACAAACTAAAGGTGACCCCCACACATTAAGCAAACCTGGATTATAAAAAGCTTTTTTGAGTAATAATGAAGATGACGAATGATATTAATATAGATCATTTGACTATTTTCATCGTTTTCAAGACTTTATTAAGGACCATAATCACCTCAGCCATAAACTGATCAGTCTGCTCTCTTTCTATTGTATATTTTATTGTATACCTAATATTGTATTTTTAATTGACTGCAGGCAATTAAGTTAATTAATTAATTAAATTTAAGTCTATTTATTTTATTACTCTAGTACTGTTATGTACATATATATATAATTTTTTGTGTGTGTTCCTATTCTAATTAATATCTTTTAATATTGTTTAGAGAGCCTGTAATTTAAGAATTTCATTGCCAATGATCGCTTGTTGTAAATTGTTAAATTTATAAATTTGTTCTTGAATAACTTCTTGAAATCTTGAAATTTTGATAGACAGCTCCTAAAAATGTGATGCTAGTCAGCACCAGTAATCATTCAATATTGTATTTTGCAGTATGTAAATAAACTTAATTGGCTTCCAAGATGTTTTTTTAAAAAAAAAACAGACCTTCATTTTGTAATGCAAAGTGCATTACAAAGTAAATCCCTGTGTGCATATATACACAAGATAAATAATGATTTCCATATTGTTTTTTCTCTTAGGAAAAGAGACAAATTAAACACCTGCGCTGGTAAGTATTAGGGAAAAAAAAGTGAAATTAACAACAGATCATTAAACTTAAAATACTATGTGAAAAAGAGTCAACCTAAATTTTGGAAAAATTGGAATTCGATATGAAGCAATCCTTGATTTACAACCTAACATCAAACTATACACATTTGCTTTAATTACATGAAACGAGTTTTAAGTGTCACAAATTGCCACACAGTTTCTTTATAATTCAATTAAAGTGTGAAATACACCTGGAAATGTTTTATTTTGTGCATGTTGTAAAGAATATTGGAAGAGACTTTTTCACATAACAGTTAGCATAAGACTAGACCTGTTCAGTTAATCTGAATATTTAGCAGACACAAGCCACAAACTGGTGAATCTTAAGATAATAACTGAGGAAATACAATAGTGAACTGAGCTGTGAATTGCTTGTAAAATGAAACACTAACTCTCTCTCTCGTCACTCCCACTTCTTTTGGCTTCCTCCCCTCTATGGTTGTCCATCAGTGTTGGTGACCCCTTGGATCTTGGATATTCAACCGTAAGTTCACACCATAAACTGTATATAAAGAGGGATGACGCATCTCCACTTTCTCAAACTTAACAAAAATGAGGCCAAATTATCTGGAATACAGGCATCATAGCAGCCAAAGTCTGCACAATAGTGGTCGAGGAAGGAGCTGCAGCACTGAGTTCTTGCCCACACGGTGAATCAGACTAATGACGTTTCACCCACTGTTACCTGGCAAGACAAATAAATAAAAAATCTCTTCATCTGTCTGTCTGTTTGTCTAGCATCAAAAAATAATATGGATACTTGAAGACAAAAATTAACAACTGAACAAACATCAATGCGATAGGAACGATGTAAAACGGCCATTAACCATCTTTGATTGAACATTTATTTGACATTGTACTGAGATGTTTTAGTTTGTCCCATCTTCTAACATGGAGCAGCCAGCCACCAGGGGATGATCCAGGTGTTTTTGCTTCACTTTTAGGGAGCTGTCATGCCATCATTACCATGTCTTTCTTTAACAGGAATAACATGACCAAAAATAAACAGCATCTACAACACTACAGGGCCTTTTCCAAATACAAAGTAGACAATCGTCAATATCACAGGCAGTGATTCAGGCAGGCACCGAGGTGCAGTAAACACGGATGTTTCATGGATGTTTCATTCACCAGTTGTCCCTGTTCAGCTTAAACACAGCAGTGTATTGTCAGGTAGTCATCTGAATTAACACTGTGTGATGAAGTCAGTGAATACAGATTTAGTATGACACACTTACTAAAGGTAGTGAAACAATGACACCACTAAAACAGCTCCATTTTAACAGCTATCAATGCTGATAAGACTTAATTTCATAGGGGTATGTGGTTAAAAAATGTTAATCATCCATCTAATGTGTATTTTCATTTTGTCTTGCAGGTGTGCTGTTCTCCAGCTCTCTCTCTCTCTCCCTCTCCATCTCCCTCTACACCTATCAGCTCTGTCTTTACTGTCCCTTCTGTCCACTCTGTCTGTTTTGAGGTTCATTTCCATCTCTCCTATCCCATCTACCCACTCACCCCCTTAACAACCGGTTTTCTATCTCTCCTGTCCCATCTATTATATCTATCTAAATTTTTGGGTTTCTATCTCTCCTGTCCCATCTATTATATCTATCTAAATTTTGGGTTTTCTATCTCTCTGTCCCTCTACCTCTATCCAGCTCTATCTACATTTTTGGCAACGAATTACCCTATTGGTTCATGGTTCATGGTATATTCTTACCGAAAACATATGGTTCATGGTTCTACCATACTACAGATTACTGGTATCTGTATTTGGTTCTCAAGGTTACTGGTACCTGGTACCTTATCAATCTGTTTTTGGTTCTGTGAGTTTCTCTGCTCACACTCTTTCTGCCTCTCCTGTCTCTCTCTCACACTTGATTTGATCTTTGCAATTGGCAATAACCTAATTGTTAACATTGTCCATAGTTAACTCCATATATTCTATTTGGAAATAAATTGTAAGATAATTACTAAGAAAAGTATTCTTACTCAAGTGGTTTGGACATTACATTGAACAAAACAAATTCTTGATTGTTATTGTTCTAATTGGAAAAGAAACAGTCATCACAAACATTGGATTGTAAAGAGAAAAGTGAAATTCCAAATTGAATACTGTGTATAATAAATACATCATTTGTTGAAACAAGGCACATATTTAATGATAACTGTTTGTTCTTGTAAAACACTACACATAAGAAATAATTGGAGTGAAAATCAATATTAATACCATAAACAGAACTATAAAAAAGTATAGTTCTTCTTGGACCTTGTTGCTGTGGAGCCCTGTTGGTTTGTACCCAAAGGTTTGTGTACACTGCAGATATCTTCATATTTCACATATTTGTTTGATGAGTAAATAAGTGTAAATAATTGTAAAAGTAACGCCAGCACACACATTTTATTAATATTTCTTTAATTAAAATATTATTCATTGTTGTTCATTGTTTCATTCACTCAGTGTATACAAGTGTTGTGTTGATTAAGCAGATATATTGAAATAAAAATCCAGACATCTCTGTGGAGGACGCAGATTGATATGGAGTGGCTGTTTCCTGCCTGCAGACCCAGTGTTCTTCAGCTACCAGAAGCTCTCAGCTGTCATCAGACTGCCAGAACAACTGTGTTCCTGCTTTTGAAAATATACTGTGATTTATTATAAACAACTGATATTTATCCAACACTAAAAGTACAACTACCTCCATAGTATTTAGTTATCTGCTGGTAAGTGCAAAGAGTTTAGGATCAGGACAGGTCAGAGTTGATACGACACTAGTGGTTGTGTATTTGAGTATCAGTTAATAATATTTAATCTATACTATTTGGTGGGATCTTTAAGTGTTGATATATTTTAAATAACATTGGTATTAACATAATTTAGCATTTCCTGTGTGCCTTAAATTGTTAAAACATCCTGGTTCTTGCTCTGTAAATTCTAAGTTATATATAAATTGAGT
>JAKKUS010000446.1:0-20000 GCA_023238725.1 Scortum barcoo
ATTTTCAACTTTTTGAAATCTTTTATACTTTTTCCAAAATCACACTTTTTTAAGTTTTAAATTTTCAGCTTTTTTCAGTCCTTTTCTGACTTTATAATGAGGTGACACAAGTTTCATATTTTAATGCTTGTGTATGCTTTTCCTCTTCATCTACTTTTTCAAAAAGCTTTAAATGATCACAGTGGCAGCTTTAATTTCAGTACTTTTCTGAATGTTCAGAGCTAGAGTGGGTGACATCATCAGCTAGAGTGGAGAGGAGCTGTGAAAATCTTGTGAAATCTCTCTAACTCGCTCTTGTGCTCACAAACAGCACTCTTCATATATAATTTTTATATGAATGTGTAGGTAAACTTGTGTTCTGTCCACTGATGGTGTCTTGTCAACAACAAGCCTTACAGTTTTTGAATAATCTGCCTCAAAGCACCAACAACATCGTCCTCCTCTCTCATTTACTGCAATGTTATTTCACCTGTCAACCTTCAGCAATAAATCAAATGCGCTCACATTTTTAGACTTTGATCTTTGGGGTCTTTTTTTAACTTTATCCACAGTAAATTTTACATCTGTATTTTCACAAAAGCATTCTGTTGCTCAAAGTGATAACATTTCACCAATATGACCGAGAGTTTTCTCTTAAACCAGCCTTTCTTGAGAGGAACTTTTACAGTCTTTTCTCTGTCCTTCACAGTGACCAAGCTGTTTTACACACACACACCTGCTGTTGATTGGCTGATTAAACTGGCAGCAGCTTGTTCCTCTGTTCTGATTGGTGGATTGATGTTCAGCTCCTTTTGGATCTCTCTCTCTCTCTCTCTGCTATTTAACTGGTATTAATTTCAAACCTTGAGCTGTTTCAACTTTAAACACTGAATCCTGATTGAATAATATTCACACTATTGTTCTTATCGTCTTTATCACTATTCTTTCATATTTATTGCTTCGCTTCTACTTTTTCATACTTTCAGCTTTAGAAACTTTTCAACTATTAAAGATTTTAACTTTTCAACTTTATTAAAGTCTTTAAACACATTTTATTCAGCATTTTCATTTATAGCTTTGATTCAGCTATTTTCTGCTATAATTTCATACTTTTATTCAGCTATTTTCTGGACTTTTAAACACATTTAAGCTTTGATTTTATGCAATTCAGCTTTATTTTCTATGCATTGTAAATTCTATTTTCATACTTTAAAGCACTCTTTCATGCACATTTAAGCTTTTATGCTCTTTCATTCACATTTATTCTGCTATTTTCTACCTTCATACTTTTAAGTGTTATGCCTTCATACTTTTAGCTGTCCTAGTAATTTATTCACTCTTTCTTCTTTAAGCAAGCTTCCATTTATTTATGCTGTTCACCATTTTTTCTGCTTTCATTTTCAGCTTTTTCTGCTGTCTTTTTCACACTTTTATCACTGTTAATGCTTTTTTGCTTTAAAATGCACATTTAAAACGCACTTTTGCATATTTTCTGCATTTCAATTCATGCATATTTACATTTTCTGCTTTAGTTCATTCAGCTATTTTTTTGGACTCTACCTTTATTCAAAATATTCTTTTAAGTTCATTTTATGTTTATTTATTTTTAAATTTGGAAAAGTCTTTTGGTTTACAAAATGTTCAAAACATTTCATCTGGCTGTTCTTGATAATTTCAAACACATTTTAGCATTGTTAATTTTGTTCTGATTTTTGCAGAATATTTTTGCTTTGACTCAGCTTCCAGACCTTCTACTTCTGCATCTTTTTAGCTCACATAGCCCATTTAAATATAAAACTGTTCAGCTCTTTCAGTACATTTATTTTGTGTTTATTTTTCTACATCACTGCAGTTTTTAAACTTTATAAAGATGCTTTTTTTCAAATTTATTACACTTTAGCTGTTCTACACAGTTTTGCTTTTTGCATTTTGTGAAGCACTAATTTTCTAACAGACCTTTTTAGTCAGCTTTTAACTTTAATTCTTTTGAATCTTTTGACCATTACAGTCTATTAATGCTGCTTCAACTGCTTTTTCATAATAATTAAAAGACCTTTAACTGTTCCAAATTTAATAATTACATTTCAGGCATTCAAACATTCATTTAGCTCATTTCTGCAAAATGCATTTCATTTATTAATTTTAAAACAGCTTTCACAGGCTTTCAACTATACTTTCATTCAAACACACTTTAGTTATTGTTTCAGCTCACTGCTTTTTGATTTTCTATTTCATTTGTAAGTGCTTTTCATCATTCAGCAGTTTTCAACATTTTCACAAACTTTTTCCTAGAAAATTTTCTATTTCTTTAATTCAGGTTTATGTTTTAACTGAATGGACTATTCAAAATTTTCCACATTTTAAACTTGTTCAGGCAATGTTCAAAATTTATTTAATTTTAATTGTAATTTAATTCTTTTCTACATTGAAGTCAGAGCAGTTGAAGGAGTGCTGTCAAAATCAAAAAGTCTCTTTTCAACTCGCTCTCATTTACCAACAAGGTTTACTCTATAGATCTTTTTACAAATTTTACAGGAAAATTTGTGCAGATCTGTGTCAGGATGCAGCAAGAAACTGGCTGACCCCTCCAAGAAACACTGCCCCATCTACTCCTATTTAAATGGACTTTGAAATACAAACTGGTCAATTTTTAGCCCCACACACATTTTTACACAGACTCTTGTCTGTCTGAATGGTATCATCACTTTGAGCTTTTTTCTTATTATTCTTATTCTTCTCCGATAGGACTTATTTAAATTGGTCTGGCCACAGGAGGCAGGAGTTTGAAAGGTGCACCTTACTGAATCTGAATTCAACTGTGAATTCAGCTGTGAGATAGTGCATGCAGTCACCATGGCAACCAGTGACTGAAGCTATTTTCTACCTTCATACTATTTAGTTTTCACACACAGCTGATTGAGATGAGCGTCATTACTGCAGTTTGACTGTGTGTTCACTTACAAGAGGAAATCCCAGATAAAGGTCACACACACACACACACACACATTCACAAACAGAGACTTTGACTCACACACACACACAGATAAACACACATACATTGCAGTTTGACACACACACACTTTGACACACACACACACACACACACAAACAGCACACCATCTACGCACACCATTTACCATCATGACCAGAGCATCAGTTTAAAGAATGGCTTGGGGGAGGATGAGTCTTAGTCAAAAAACAAAACCGAATAACTTTGAAAAGCAAATTAGATATATTTCAAAACTAATTTGGGTAGTTTGACACACGCACACATTTTACACTACACACACCCAGAGACACACATCACAATGCGGCACATTAACACTCACAGACACACCACAATCACACACACACACACTTTTACCATCATAACCAGAGCATCAGATTAAAGCCTTTGATGACTCACATTTTGAAAGAATGGTTTCTCATTCATAATAACTTTTTAGATATATTTACAAACCTATTTAAGTCATTTGACATACGCACACACAGCTTTTTCTGCACACACACACACACAGACAGTACGTTTCAAATCCCTTCCAATTTTGTCAAGCATTTTTAAAGTCTTATTTACTCATTCAAAATTTTAAACAGGACCTGTAGAATTAGATTCTTTTAATGCAGTAATTATAGGTATTATTTAACTTTTGAATCCCATTCATGTAAGTTACAGTCTTTTCCACTTTTCCATATATTCATATTTCTTCAACTGCTTCTTGATAATAATTCAAAAACCTTAAAATATTACACATTCCTCATTCATTTTAGGTATCATTCATCTTTATCATTCAGTAATCCAGATTGGGATAAGCCCATTGATTCAAAATAACTTTAAATATTCCACATTTTTCATTAATTTCAGGTACATCATTCAACTTCATTACTCATCTATCCAGTTCAGCGTAAACAAATCTTCAGATATTCCACATCTTTCATGCATATATTTCTTAATAAAAATTTAAAAACCTTAAAAAAATCCTCATTTCATACATACATTTCTTTGCATTTAAGCAGCTTCATTCAAACTTCAGCTATCCAGTTTGGCGTCAGCCTTTCAGCTTTCAGCATTCACACCGCAATTTCTTCATTCATTCATCTAGAAATTGCATTCTCTAGTTAGTGTGAATGCTGATTCAGCAGCATTCACACTATTGTTATTCTATTTATTTATTAGTGTGAATGCTGATTCTATTAAACTTTAAATTGCTTTTAATTCAGCTTTATTTTAATTCAGCTATTTTCTGTTTACATTTTTTATTAGTGAATGCACTAAGCACTTTATGCTTATGCTTTAGCATTTTATTGCACTCGTGTTCAGAATGCTTTACACTGATTCAGCAGCATTCACACTATTGTTATCCTGTTCTTTATTATTATTAGTGTGAATGCTGATTCAGCAGTTGCATTCATGAGCACATTTTGACATTTGTTAGCTATTGTGTTGCTTTCATTTTCTGGCTGATTAGTGTGAATGCTGATTCAGCATTCCACCTGCTTTCACACTATTGTTATCCTGTTCTTTATTAGTGTGAATGCTGATTCAGCAGCATTCACACTATTATTCACATTTTTGTTATCAGCTGTTCTTTATTATTAGTGTGAATGCTGATTCAGCAGCATTCACACTATTGTTATCCTGTTTTTTCCTTTTATTAGTGTGAATGCTGATTCAGCAGCATTCACACTATTGTTATTGTGTGAATTTTATTCATTTATTTATTATTATTCATTAGTGTGAATGCTGATTCAGCAGCATTCACACTATTGTTACTTGTGTTTCAAACTTTATTATTAGTGTGAATGCTGATTCAGTTCAGCATTCACACTCAGTATTGTTCATTGTGCTTTCATTGTTATTATTGTGTGAGAATGCTGATTCAGCAGCATTCACTATTTCATTAGCTGCATAGTTTGCATTTTCTATTATTATTCTTATTCTTCTTCCGTACGTTTTTCGGCAGCTTTCAACTCCTTCATACTTTGAGCTAGAGAAACCATTCAAACATCAAAATGTTCAGCTCTTTAAGGACATGTGTGCTATTACTTTTCTCATTTCTACCTTTTATACTTTTTAAAATATTCAACTTTTTTCAACTTTTTTTGCTCATTGAAATGAATGGAGAAACTCTTCAGCTCCTCTTCAACTTCTTCAACTTTGAAGTTCTATTCCTTCAACATACTTTCAGCTACAGACTCCATTTAAACTTTAAATTGATCACAAGACTTTCAGCTATTAAACTTGTATTTAGCTTTTTGAAATCTTTTATACTTTTTCCAAAATCACAGTTTAAATGTTTCAGCTTTTTTCAGTCCTTTTCTGACTTTATAATGAGTGTGTATGTGGCAGGAATGTTCAGAGCTAGAGTGGGTGACATCATCAGCTAGAGTGGAGAGGAGCTGTGAAAATCTTGTGAAATGTCTCTCTTTAACTCGCTCTCATTCCCACAAGGTTTACTCTACATAGATCATTTTTACATCATTTTACAGGAAAATTTGTGCTGATCGCAAAGATGTGTCAGACTAAGCAAACAGACTAAGCAAACTCTGGCTCCAGACCCCTCCAAGTGAGAAGGAGCACCAACCAACTGCCCCATCTACTCCCATTATAAATCAGACCTGAGAAGTTGGAAAAGCAGCTGAAGAATACTTCTTTTTCAAACTGCTCTCATGACCACATTTTTAGCCCCACACATAAAAATCTACATCACTGTGTTCATTAGACTCTTGTCTGTCTGATGGTATCATCGTTTCGTGGATAGGATGGACGTTATGGTCTGGCCACAGGAGGCAGGAGTTCTGAGAGGTGCACCTCAGCTGAATCTCTGTGAAATTCAGCTGTCAGAGGCCAGAGTGCATGCAGTCACCATGGTAACCAGTGACTGAAGGTTTTCACACACAGCTGATTGAGATGACGTCATTACTGCAGTTTGACTGTGTGTTAACTTACAAGAGGAAATCCCAGCGCTCACACACACACACACACACACACACACAGTACTCAGACCCCTTCCTATTTTGTGAAGCATTTTTAAAGTCTTATTTACTCATTCAAAGTTTTCAACAAGACCTTTTTAAGTCAGAATTAGATTTCCTTTAATACAGTATTATAGGTATTATTTCACTTTTGAATCCCATTCATATCCGTTACAGTCTATTAATGCTTCTTCAACTGCTTTTTCATAATAATTCAAAAACCTTTAACTGTTCCATATTTTAATTAGCTGTCCAGTTTAGCGTAAGCCTTTCATTCAATATGTCTTGAATAATTCCACATACTTCATACATTTCAGGCTATTTTCTGCCTTTATACTTTCAAACACACTTTAGCACTGTTATACTTTTAAACACTTTTTATTATGTATGCAATGCATTTATGCTTTGATTCAACTATTTCAGCTCTTTACTACTTCATACTTTTAAGCACTCTTCATGCACATTTATGCTTTGATTCATTTTTTACTTTCACACTTTTAAGCACATTTAAGTACTTTTAATGCACATTTATGCTTTGATTTAGCAATTTTAGACTTTTGTACCTTTTCAAATGTCTTTGGTGATTGAGCAGTAGTAATCCTATTGTTCCTGTAGGCATTATTGGTAATCTTTCATATTTTTGCTTTGCTACTTTGGCATACTTTTGGCTTCAGAGACCTTTCAAATATCAAAGTATCCAGCTCTTTAAGCACATTTATTCTTTGATTCAGCTATTTCTTACATTTATAGTTTTAAGAGGTCAGCACATCTATATTTGGTTCAGCTACTTTCTACTTTCATACTTGTAAGAACATTTAAACACTCTTTCAGCACATGTATGCTTCCATTCAGCTTTTTCCAACCTTCATACCTTTAACAATTCTTTATGCACACTGATGCTTTGACTCAGATAATGTCTGGGTTTGCCCCTTCCTGTGGGTTCATACAGTTACTGGTATTTATTATTTATTGGTTCTGCTGTCATGCTGACATTCACAAATCTCAGTGATATGATTGACAGGCTCCTAAAGTATCACAGGATATTAGGCACACAAGTCTTCCCCCGGACACACTCGACACACTTCAAAAGTAACTTTTATTTACATCTTTTATTTACGTGAATCAATAAAGTAAACCGTGAATGAACGTCTTGTTATATTTCAACGTGGCGCCGTCGTGCTTACGTGTCGTAATGCGGTAAAGTTCACCGTGTTATTATGGTTAAAGTGTTTTCATGTCGGTTAAATTAAATCAACATGCTAACGTTAGCTCACTAACCGCTCCATCTGTTATGCCCCTTTTCCACTAGTACCTACTAAAACGGCTCGGCTTTCTAAACTCGCCTCAGCTCGACTTTCGACTCGACTCGACTCAGTTTAGGTGGTTTTCCATTACAATAGAGTACCACCTCAGCGTGGGTGGGGAATTCGTCAATCGTAAAACAACGTGACCGAAACTCCAGCGCGACGTCATTTGTTATGTGACACAAACACGAAAGCGACTTCACGGAGCAATGGAGGCCACTGAGACAAAGAAATGTCTGCACCTCGTCGTTGCTCCGTGGAGTTGATTTCTGTGCAGCCATCTCTGATCGTGTTCGTTGTTGTTATTGCATTTTAAAAATGGCGCGGTTGACTCTTATGAACGAGTCGCTCTCCCGACGCGCATCTAGTGACGTCAGGCCCTGGCCAATCAGTGGCCTGCCGTCTGCCGACGTCACATTTTCGGGTTCTCGACTCAGCTCGCGCTTGGAACCAGCCGAGTAGGAACTACTATGAAAGTACCTGGTACCAGGTACTAACACGTAATGGAAACAGGTTCAAATCGGTAGGCGAGTAGGTCGAGTCGAAAGTCGAGCCGAGTAGGGTACTAGTGGAAAAGGGGCATTAGTGTTAATAACAGATGGAGAGCTGGAGAGAGCGACGCTGCTGAGGATCTCTGCTTCTAAGGACCATGTACTGTGAGTAAACCTTTGTTTTAGTTGTTTTTACTGCCTGAACATTCAAATTGACTGACCTGTTCCTCCCCTTTGCGTTTAAATGTTAAAATAATTAGTAGTAATGGAAATAATTAACAGTAGTATTTAGTAGAAATTAAATTACTTATAATTTATAGTTTTAATATAGTTTACAATATACATGTTTTTTCCTGTGTCTAATAGCTCCAGCTGTGTATATTGTATGTTATTGTATATTTTAACTTTAAATAAATACTGTGAATAATAATAAAATGTTTTATGTTGTATTTAGTGTGTTCAGAGACACTTTTACTGTCTGCTGAGACGTCTCAGTGCCCAGCCGACTGAAACCGCCAGCAAAGAGCTCAAAGTAAGTCTTTAAATGTTTTTGATTTGTTTGTGTGTTAGAGATATATCAAGTCACGAGTGTGTGTCTGTTTCTCTCTCATCAGGTCAGCCATCACATCCTCCTCCACGACTTCCTGCCTACGACTGAGGATCTCAGTCAGCAGTCTGCTCAGAGCAGCAGAGGGATCTGGATGAAGACGGAGCTGGAATCAGCGGGTTCTCTGGTCATCCTCCATCCCTGTGCACAACCCCAACGAGACTGAGGTTTCTAAAGCTTATAGTGCTGAAGCTTTAACAAATACAAAACTGGCCTTAAAAGACTTTGTTGAGACTGAGCTTCTTCAGGAAGAACTGGAGGCCACAAAGAAGAAGGTGGAGGAGAGAAGGACAGCAGAAAAGAAAAAGGACCGACTCCCAGGAGACGGTCCACAAGTGTCGGTTCTGTAAACTGGAACTGAAGCAGGGCCCAGATAGTCCTCACATTCACTCAATACATTTACGTTTACATTTAGTGATTAGTAAAAACTCTTGAAATAGTGAGAAAGTCAGTTACTTAATAAAACCATTCTGTTATCTTTCAAGTTTTTAAGTTTTTTTTTCTCTTAAGGTATTTAATTAAGGTACTTAATAACTGAAAAATACTGTATCTAAAACATGCTCACTACAGTATACAGTATATAATGAGAGGAAAAGGTGAACATCAAAGTGGGATTCACATTTCCTGATTCCAAATAGTTCAGGTGATCATTCTTGAATAGAAAAATGATGGATTGAGGATGAGATTCAGCAACATGGACAGTGTCAAGAATGCTGCAACTTCATTGGCTGTCACTCAGTTCCAACTATACATGACGGGCCTCCGCGAAGCGCTTGCATGAAACCAGTCACCCATCACTCACGGCTCCTTAATATTTCCGGGTTTCTAATATATCATTGTTCCTCCTGGTAGTGAATGGCCTAAGTGCAAAGACGGTAAGTGGATACCAGTATTGCAAATCCCTGCAATAAAACATACAGTTACATGTAATGTATGCGTGGCCCGGACCTACACATTGAAGCACTCCACAAATTCCACTCACCCATCAGTCCTCACTTGCAAATGATATTTTCTTGTCTTATTCAGTCGTGTCTGATACCATGAGGTCTTGGCCGAGATATGCTTAGGTATTTCAGGACCATGGACAGCACTGTGTGTGTGTGTGTGTGTGTGTGTGTGTGTGTGTGTGTGTGTACAGTTTGTATCAGGGTCCTCTGAGTGTGCACCCACCGGTTGCAGACAAACACCTGCTCCTCCAAAAAGGTGAATTAAAGGCGACTCATGTGAATCAATGAATGGAGTGTGCGGAAATGTCCGAATCAGGTCCCTCAACAAAAACGAAGAGAGAGAGATTTGATGCTGCCTTCAGGGGCTATGGATACTGAAATAGCCTAAATGTTTGGAAAAAAACGCTGATAAGGAGCTGGGGAACTTAGTGGGAATTAAGAGTACAATATTGCCTCAATTTTGGCCTGAACGCTTTCCTGGCATTAAAATAATTTGTCTACTCTCTGCCCTTTCATTATGTAGTCTTTGGTAAAACCACTCTGTGAAACTAAGTGCCAAACATTAAAGACAGTACAACAGTAGGCCCCCATATTCAACTGTTTTGTGCGTAAATGTGAAAGCATGCAAAAATCTTAAGATTTGCCCAAGAAACGATTAATAAATTCAAGAAATAATGTTGCTTGTATTCAGAAGTTATTTATCAAACATTTTAACAATACGTTAAATAAAAAATAACAATAATCAACAATAACAGTAAAATGATTCACAAACAAAACACAGTTAAAATGATTATAAATTAATGAATTACTTAGGGGGTGAGGGGAGAGAAGGTCATGGGGAAAGGTAGAAAAGGGGAGAGAGAGCGAGAGAGATAACGAGAAGGAAGGAGTTCAACTATATACATATATTTACTTATTTACAGTGCCTGTGCCACCTCTTCACCACAGGCCTCAGCAGCCGTTACAACCTTCCCAGAAACTGTCATTTTTATGAAGAAGGGCAACTTTTTGAGGTGTCTCTCTAGAGGAAGCCAAAGTGCCTCCTCTATTTCGAAGACCTTGTCTCCTTCAACCAGGAGTTGGAGAACTCCTGGTCTCCCCTCCACTTCTGTCGCTCCCAGAGCGCCCACGGTGAGGGTTTCCGTTGTGTCCTGTGTGGAGGAAATTTAATAATAAATAACACTAGTTTAAACAGAAATGTCCCGAGGTTCTTTTCAGTCACCAATTCGTGGAAAAATCTTAAAAAATCTTAAAGTACAGGGACGTGTATCCTATAGTCTGAACGCACCCTCTCCACTCGTTAAGAAATAGATTAGATCCTCCTCCCTTTTTATGTTTTCTTATCAACAAAATATCTACAGAAGTAGAAATAGAATACCACAAGTCATTGATTTGATGTATTCGAGCTTCAGTGAAGTGGTGACTTTTTCTATTGGTCAAATATTAAGCCAGTTATTGTTTTAGTTTGTTGTTCTGATTTGAATTCATTTAGATAATTCACTGGAGAATATTTTGGTTGTTTGGGGTGTATATTATTCTTACTAGTGTTGTGTTTATAAAAAGTCTGTAAAGTAAAATAAACAATTAAAATGCTACGTTAAAATAAATACATAAATAAATAAATAAATAATAATTTTTAAGAAAACCTACCTCCAAAACCGTGTTGGCTGTGGATTGTAGCCGGAAACCGTAGGGTGAATCATTCCCCTTCAAGTGGGTGAGCCTGATCTGCTCACCCACTTGAAGGGGAAACACGGCCGCCTCCCTCCAGAGGTTGAGGGAAACCTGGGTTTGGTCCTTTAAAAAAAAATAATAAAATGAACGAAAATGTACTATAAGTTACTATCTTGCTTAAACTAATGTGCATTAGTTTATATTACCCAATCTGGTTGGACCTAGGTGACTCATAACTCATTAATGAAATTTATAGCCTACCTCCTTTATGGCCACTGTCCGAAGAGGCACGGTGTCCCTCCCGACCTGCGCCCTCTTGATTGTGGAGATCTGATCAACAGAGGTAAGAGATGGTGTTAATTGCACATAATACTCACAAGACCACGATAAAACATTGTTAGATGAATTAACTGACCTCTACCACCTCTCCCTGGACAGTAACCAGCCCCTCTGCCCTCCTCACGTCACCTAACTGCGTGAAACGTGAGGCAGGGCAGAGGAGCTTCACCGCCTCCTCCCTCAGGGCAGCAGAGACCTCCACCGGCGCAGATCGGAAGAAGACCGTGTCCTTTGTGATGTTGAGCCAGTACGGGGGACAGTGGCCACGAAGACTGTATCCCCGCATCACGTAGGCCTGCCCCGCCTTTACTTTTGAGGAAAAAGCCTCGAAAAGTGTGATCTTAGTGACGGTCACTCCATCACTAATCACGGCCGTCAAATTCTTTTTGGACACTGAGGGCCTTGCCTCAGTGTCCTCAAAGACCCAAGAGAGGACCTTATGGTGCTCCTTAACCTCCAGCACAGTGATGTGGACTGGAGGGGGGCGGGAGTATGGGGTCTCTGGGACGAAACACAAAATTTTTTGAAGCGCCATCTAAAATAAACACACACAAACACACGTTAATTTGACATAATGCTCATAGAAGACCACAGCACACAGCAGAGAGAGGAGACACAAAATACCTTTCAGACTTAAGGTTGTCTTTTTCATATAATGCATAGCCTATAACAGCCTATAGTCCCTCAGGCAGTCAGCTGACATTGTTCTTTAGGAAACGTTAGGCCTTCACTGTCTGCGCACCAACGGCTGTCTTTGTCTCTCCATCCTCAAATGCCGGTTAGTGGCACACACAGGTAAAAAGCCTCTCTACCGTCTTATTTCGACATTAGTTTTAGGAATTTCTTCAGACACATTTTGTCGAAACGTCAGTAGGTTACATTTACCGGCTATAGACTCACTTGTGAGTAATTTTCATTTTACTTCTAACATTTTTATCAAAAAAAAGGAAACTAGGCTGAACTATTTTCATGAGCATAAAATCTTAAGGACACTGCTAAATATTAATAAATAATATTTAAATATTAATATTAACTCAATATTAGACAAAGTATATAATCTATAATTAATCATAAACTACTATTAGCTAATTTTAATAAGAAAAAAGAGACACTCACCTGTCTCAGCGTTTGACAACCGCTGTCAGTCTTCGTCTTCACTGAAAATGACGCAGCTGAGATTTAATATTCCCGCCGCTGATGCTGTTTCATGCGCGAGACACTGTACTCCAACTGTAAGTGCGCGCGTGCCATGTCTCTGTATCCAGGCAGATTTATTTCATTGTATTCATTACTTGAAATCTGAAATTACAGACTTAAACTTGTTAAAGTTAATTTTCTTGAATGTTTTAAATTTCTCTCTCTGTCTGTCTCTGTCTTTCTCTCTCCCTGTCTGCCTGTCTGTCTCGTCTTTCTCTCTGTCTCTCTCTCAGTCTGTCTGTCTTTCTCTCTGGGAGTTGATGTGTGAGAGCGTGTTGGCTGAGTGATTTTTCAAACTTCTTGTTGTATGTTTATATTTCTCGGTTCATCTGGTGATATTAATTATATTATATATGAAGTTTCATATATCGTAAAGTTTCGTATATGTTGGTGGGTTTGGTGGGATGGAGGAGCATCTCTTTCGCTCTTGCCCGGACAGGGAGGGGGCGGGCCGGCAGGTGTCTGCCGGTGGGGCGGCGCTTGCGGGGGCTCGCCGCCACGTACTACGATGTCTCCGCCTCCGCCGGTGCCAAAACGTCTGGCAGAAGCACATGAGCTGAATGATGTGCAGAGAAATTTCCACAAGAGGCTCAGACAGTACACCTGGCTCCACCTAAACACAGCCTCTTATCCATGTCCAGACTTGACAAATTTTACTGTTCTAATAATTATTTTAGCGTTTTAAAAAGCTCTTCTATAAGGCCAGTGGCTATTTTGGGGCCACTCCTTAGTTTAATGTTGTATGTTCATAAATAATATCAGGTGTGTTTTTAGCATTTCAATACCACACTTTTATCTTGCAAGATTAAAAAAAACTCTTCATCTGTCTCTCTGTCTGACTGTCTGTCTTTCTCTCTCTGTCTGTCTGTAGTCTGTGTAGTTTTTCGTATCTCAGTGACTTGATGCCCGGCAGCAGAAATCCTACTGTACCTGAACGTCTCATTCAGAAACCGCTGCGCAGCGCGAGAAATCCGTTCTTCTGCTGTGAACTCTGTCGTGGTAAGTAACGGCAAGTAACCGCTCCTGATGCCGAAACATTACAAATTGAAGCTTCGTGTCATGAAATTACACTAATTTCTTAATGGTATTAAAATAATTCTGATATCAGAAATATATCTTAGTCTATGCCGCATAACAAAGTCCATTTTTTAAATGTTGTTCGCCTGAATCGACGATGCTAAGGCTAATAGCATCGACTATGCTAGCGTTAGTATTGTCCATTCAGGCCCTCAGCAGACAGAAATTCAAAGAGAAGGCCTTTTTAACTAACTCATCATAATACCAAAACCTAACAAATGTCTGAAGTTAATGTTGTTGCAGTAGTACACTTTTTATTAGCTAATGTTTGCTGGGCTGTGCGTTTATCTACCATTTAAGCTGTTAGTCAGCACCCATAATTATAAACTGGACAGGTTGTATCTTACATTTCTTAGCCTGCTAGCTGCCTTCAACCTTGTTGAACTTACACAATTTTGTAAACTAAAGGTGAGCCCCAGACACTAAGCAAATTGCATTATTGTCATATAAAAGCTTTATTTGAGTTCTAATGAAGATGTTGGGTGATATTGATCATCATTGTAGTGTTCTCATCATTACCCCCCCCATCGTTGTGGAGGTGGAGCTGGACTCTCTGACGGTGGTGTTAGAGAGGAGGACGCTGTACAAGCCACATGTCATCTTGGACAATGTCTCCCACCCACTCCATGATGTACTGCTCAGGCACAGGAGCTCATTCAGTAATTCCCCCCTCATTCCCCAAAGATGCATCACAGAAAGACACAGGAAGTCATTCCTGCCTGTGGCCATCAGATTTTACAACTCCTCTTACTGACACCATTCTGCTGATAACCTTTTGCAATATTCTGGTTGAGCATTATTTTAGATCTATATTCATCTGTGCAATAAGCAGCATTTATATTTATATTATGTTTATTCTATTATTGTATATATTATGTTTTGTACATATTCTATAAAATTATTATTTCTATTGTGTTCTCTGTATCAGAGCAACTGAAACACCACATTTCCCCCTGGGATAAATAAAATATCTTGATTGATTGATTGACTTTAAATACTTCATTTTGACAGGCAAATCCTCAAAATATGATGCTAGTCAGCACCAGTAATAATTCAGTACTGTATTTTGCAGTATGTAAATCCACTTAATTTGCTTCTAAGCTGGGGTTTGTTTTTTCTTGATAGATCTTCCAGTGTTACTGCACGCTGGCCACCAGTTTGTGAATCCCTGTGTGCACATGAACACATACACAAGATAAGTAATAATTCTATCTTGTTTCTTCTTTTAGGAAAAGAGAAGAATATTAATAGGCATCTGCGCTGGTAAGTATAGGAAAATCTAAAGTGAAATTAACAGATCATCAAACTTAAAATATTATGTGAAAAAGAATCAACCTGACTTTTCTCTGAAATTCAATATAAATCAATCCCTTTGTTTCAACTTGACATCAAAACACACATTTGTTCCAATTACTTGAAACAAGTTTTAAGTGTCACAAGTTGTAGGCCACCTGGTTTCTTTAAAAGTCAATTAAAGTGTGAACTACGCCTGGAAATGTTTTATTCTGTGCATGTTGAAAAGTATACTGGAAGAGACTTTTTCACATCAAAGTTAGCATAAGACTTGACCAAACACCTATTTAATTAATCTGAATATTTAGCTTACACTAGCCAAAAAACAGTGACACTTTAGATAATAACTGTAATAACTGAATGAATACAATAATGAACAGAGCTGTGAATTGCTTGTCTTGTAAAATGAAACAATAAATCTCTCTCTCTTCCCTCCCACTCCTTTTGGCCTCCTCCACTCTACTGCTATCCATCAGTGTTGGCGACTCCTTAGATATTCAACAGTAAGTTCACACCGTAGACCGCTTCCTCTCCCTTTGCAAAAATGAGGCGAACATATCTAGGATAGGGGCACTGCAATCATTGCAGCCAAAGTCTGCGCAGTAGTGGTTGAGGAAGGAGCTGCAGTATTGAGGTCCCGCCCACACACCTGCCAGACTGATCTGAAATTTAAGTAAATAAAGAATCATGGATGTTTCATTCAGTAATTGTTGTTCCTGCTCAGATTATGCACAGCAGCAAGATCATCTGAATTAACACTGTATGATGAAGTCAGTGAATACAGATTTAGAACAACACACTTACTAAAGGTAGTGAAACAATTACGCCACTAAAACAGCCCCACTGAGTCAATTCCATTATATCAATGCTGATAAGGCAATTTTCACAGGGCTATGCGATTAAAAAACATATCCAAAGCAAATACTCTGTTTATTTGTGCATCATCCATCTAATGTGTATCTCCATTTTGTCTTGCAGGTGTGCTGTTCTCCAGTTCTCTCCATCTCCCTCTACATCTACATCTCCCTCTACACCTATCAGCTCTGTCTTTACTGTCCCTTCTGTCCACTCTGTCTGTTTTGAGATTCATTTCCATCTCTCCTATCCCATCTACCCACTCACCCCCTTAATAACCGGTTTTCTATCTCTCCTGTCCCATCTAATACATCTATCTAAATTTTGGGGTTTTCTATCTCTCCTGTCCCATCTATTACATCTATCTACATTTTGGTTTTTCTATCTCTCTATCCCTCTACCTCTATCCAGCTCTATCTACATTTTGGCAACTAACTACCCTATTATTCATGGTTCATGATATTTGCTTACTGAATATATATGATTGATGGTTTCACTATACTACAGATTACTGGAATTTGGTTTTGGTTCTCAAGGTTACTGGTACCTTATCAATCTGTTATTGGTTCTGTGAGTCTCTGCTCACAACTTTTCTGCCTCTCCTGTCTCTCTCTCACACTTTATTTGATCATGAATTGGCACTAATCCATAACATTGTCCATATTTTTCTCCATATATTCTATTTGGAAATAAAATAATAATTGTAGGTTAATTATTAAAGAAAGTATTTTTACAAAAGCAGTGTGGACATTACATTGAACAAAGCAGATTTTGTTTTCTTTCAATTATTGTTCTAATTGGAAAAAAAAACACTCATCATAAACATTGGATTGTAAAGAGAAAAGTGAAATTCCAAATTGAATACTGTACATAATAAATACATAATTTGTTGAAACAAGGCACATAATTAAAGATAACGCTTTGTTCTTGTAAAACACTACACATAAGAAATAATTGGAGTGAAAATCCATATTAATACCATAAACAACTATCAAAAAGTATAGTTCTTCTTGGACCTTGTTGCTGTGGAGCCCTGTTGGTTTGTACCCAAAGGTTTGTGTACACTGCAGATATCTATTTCACATATTTGTTTACTTGACAAGTAAATAAGTGTAAATAATTGGAAAAGTAATACCAGCACACACATTGTATTAATATTTATTTATTAATATTTAAGTATTATTCATTGTTGTTCATTGTTTCATTCACTCAGTGTATACAAGTGTTGTGTTGATTAAGCAGATATATTGAAATAAAAATCCAGACATCTCTGTGGAGGAAGCTGATTGGTTTGGAGTGGCTGTTTCCTGCCTGCAGACCCAGTGTTCTTCAGCTACCAGAAGCTCTCAGCTGTCATCAGACTGCCAGAACAACTGTGTTCCTGCTTTTGAAAATATATATACTGTGATTTATTATAAACAACTGATATTTATCCAACACTAAAAGTATAACTACCTCCATAGCATTTAGTTATCTGCTGGTAAGTGCAAAGAGTTTAGGATCAGGACAGGTCATAGCTGATATAGCACTAGTGGTTGTGTATTTGAGTATCAGTTAATATTTAATCTATACTATTTGGTGGGATCTTTAAGTGTTGATATATTTTAAGAATAACTGGTATTAACATAATTTATCCTTTACTGTGTCAGCCTTAAATAGTTGTAATACTCTAGTTTTTACTCTAAATTATTCAAAGTTGTATATAAATTTAGTCATTGTTAATAGTCTGTTACTGTAATATAATATTAAATATAAATATAATACTTTTGAAACCTATAAATTATTTTTTGCTTTAATATAGCATTTCAAAGTGCCTTTGATTAATTACTGAAAGCAGACAGGTTTTATCTACTAAACATTTTGTGCTAACAGTAATCTTTTATCAGTTATATTGTGTGTAATATCTTAGTTGTGTACGTAAAAATTGTGGCGCAACAAAAATGCCTAGAAAGAGTAAGAGGTCCCAAGCTGCGAGTGTCCGCTGGCAGAGGTCGAGTCATCAGACAACAGCTGAGGAAACAGGACGTGGTTCTGAGAGCAGCGGAGAAGGAAAGACGTCTGCAGCCTGTCTTGTTGACACAGTGAAACAGGGAGGTCCAGGTGATGCGTCATGTGCGCCACAGGTATATTCTGCTGACGTAAATACAGGACGTCACAGTGACGGTGTGTCAAGTGTAGCGGGGTCTCCTCACGCTCACCAGGTGAACCCGTCAGGTGAAAGTGACGCTCCACGTGTACCAGAGGTATCGTATGCTGACGTTGTGCAGAGGGGACGTCACAGTGATGATCCGTGTGAAGCGCCTTCTCATGCAGCCTGTGTGAACCTGACAGACCAGCCATCTGTACGATGTGTGTGTGCATCCCGCAGCCAGGCTTCTCCAAAATATGGCAAATCCAGAAATCAGCAGTGCACCTGTAACTCACTCACATTTCTTGCATTCCTCCATGAGAATGAAAACATCACCACAGCAGACCTTGACCTTGTTTTGGATAAAGGTAATATAATGTATGAGGAGGCCAGGAAAAGGGTCCCTAATCACATCCATTTGGCTACTGATGAGCTCCCTGATCAAGTCCCTACGCGCAGGTACATACAGTATGCAGACATGACACAACTTTCCAGGTACGGCACATTAGGAGAACCTTTACCTGGAGCTGTCGATGGCTTTTTGGACCTTGGAGGCAGGACTGAGCTGCTTATTATCAGATGTGCAGTATGCATTGCTATTGATGTCACAGCTGTGTATTGCAGTGTTCAGAACCAGGTCAGGCAGATATGGTTTCTTTGATCCGCACTCCAGAACAGCCGAGGGTTTGCCCCTTCCTGTGGGTTCATACAGTCCTGGTACTGCTGTCATGCTGACATTCACACATCTCAGTGATATGATTGACAGGCTCCTAAAGTATCACAGGATATTGGGCACACAGTCTTCCTGTAACTATGAGTTGAAGCCTGTGGAGTTTTACAATGTGAACACAATCAACCAGAGTGATGCTATCCCAGACACTGAGAGTCAGCCTACAACTCACCCTGCTGCTGTATCAACTGCTCTGTTGGATGATGCTCTTCAGAATGAATCAACTGTAAGTGTTCAAAAAGTAAAGACTGTTGTAACACATCTCTCAGCTAACAGTGTACATCAGATATCCACTGATATGGAAACTGAACCATCAAGCCAAACAAACAGTAATGTCTCCCATAACATATTAGAGGGAGGCTCCGGTAACATCACTTCTGTATCATCTGTGAGACAACAAGATGTTCATGTCATACCCCCTGATACCCAAACCAAACCAGAACCATCGAGCCAGTTCAGCTTGAATTCTGTCACATCACATGGTGTTTCCACTACATTAATAAACACTGCCTCTGATAGTGTCTTGAATGATATCTCCTGTAAATTGTCAAAACTTTGTAAACAGAAAAGGAGAAAATTTAAGAGGAGTCTATTGCTCTCTGAAAGGATATCACAAAGAAAGGAGAATCAAAAGAGGAAAGAAAGGGAAAAGTATGCTTCAAATGAAACATACAAAGCGAAGAAAAAATCTTACTCAAGCAGGAAATATTCTAATGCAGATCTCAGACAAGGAAAACGAAGACTACAGTACCAACCGATATCAAAATAATTCTGAATTACAAAAAAAGAAAAGAAATAATATAAAAACCCAATACAGAGCAAATGCTGACTTCAGGTTAAAGCACAAACAATATATGAAAAACTGTTACAGAGACAATGCTGAACATAAACAGAAGAAACAACAGTACATCACCAACCGATACAAAGACCATGATGAATTCAGAAAGAGGCAAAAAGAGTACATCACCAACCGATACAAAGACCATGATGAATTCAGGCACAGACAGAGATTTTACATCACTCAGCGTTATGCAAATGACCAAGCATTCAGGGTAAGACACCAACAAATGATGAGACAGCGAATGCGAGACAGGTATAAGAACAATCCTGCATTTAGGTGTATGCATAAGATGAGATGTGCAATGAAAATAAGAAGGAAATACAGAAGAATAAATAGAGCAGCATGTGAGAGTGATAGCACTTTGATCAAAGAAGCCATATCGGTTTTCAGATCACAAATAAAGGCCGGTCCTACATATGTGTGCACTGTATGTCATAAGGCATCATTTCCAAACCAAGTACAACTGTGCACAAGGTCAAATTACAGTAAAAATACAGATGTGGTTGCAGCATGCCTGACAGGAAAATATGTTCATGTTTGTGACGATGAATGCAGAAATGAACAG
>JAKKUS010000447.1:0-10662 GCA_023238725.1 Scortum barcoo
TGCAAGGTGCCTGATGAGAGAAGGAGAGAGTGGATTTGTTACACCTGCCATAATCATCTGAAAAATGGAGTCATGCCATCCCTCGCTGTAGCAAAACAACTTGGAGCTTGCTGACATTCCACCTGAACTGTGTGATCTCAACGTACTGGAGAGACATCTCATAGCAAAGTGTATAGCATTTGCCAAAATCATTCCTCTTCCCAAAGGCCGACAGAGAGCAATACATGGAAATGTAGTCTGTGTTCCCTCTGAAGTCCAAGAAACAGTCGATGCTCTACCCAGACTGAGAAGTGAGTCTCAGGTCATGAGAGTGAAACTGAAGAGACGATTGTGTTACAGAGGTCATCAGCTGTTCCAGACTGTTACCTGGTCGAAACTGTTGCAGGCGCTGCATAAACTCAAACACATTCACCCACAGTATGAGGACATAACTATTAGAGATGAGGCCGAGTTATGTGACCCCACACTTCCTGATGAAAATGACAATGATGATGTGGATGAAAACATGGACGATAATGATTATGATGAAGAATGATTTGATGGATATTGACAGGTTTGAGATGAATGCACTGAATGAGGCAGAAAATGAGCCACAAAATGATGACATGGTGCTTTGTGATGAGCAACCACAGGAGCAGAGAGATGATCCAGAACAGGAAGGTGACATGCCTAATGGTGGTCTTGCTCTAGAATCATGTCTTCAGCCACGCGATGTTTCAGAGGAGATATTGTGTTTTAGTGAAGGAATCTACTCTGTCGCCCCGGCAGAACGAAATGCCAGTCCCAGTCAGCTTTTTTAAAACACCTAAACTGGAGGCCATGGCTTTCCCAGTTCAGTTTCCCACTGGTCAAAACACACTGGATGAAAAGAGACCTATAAAATTAACTCCCAGTAGTTATTTCAAAACCAGGCTTTTTGGTGTGGATGATCGGTTCGCCAGAGACACAAACTATTTATTCTTTGCACAGTTTGTGACTGAAATACACTTGGCCACTTCCAGCATGACAATACAGTTACGTAAAGGGAAACCTTTAACCAGAGATGGACGCAAAATAACCTCAGGAATGTTGCAAGACAGACAGGAGGTTGAGAGACTGGTGCGAAATAAAGATGCTATCAGATTCATGCAGCCGCTGAGAGGAACACCAGCGTATTGGGAGAAAACAACAAGAGATCTTTTTGCCATGATCAGACAGTTGGGAACTCCGACATTCTTTTGTACGTTTTCAGCAGCTGAGATGCGCGCATTGGCCCGAGGTGATTGAGGCAATAAAAACTCAGCAGGGTGAGGAAGTTCATTTTGATGAGCTCGACTGGTCCACAAAATGTGACATACTGAGAAGCAATCCTGTGACAACCATGCGCATGTTTGATAAACGTGTTGAGGCCTTATACAGAGATTTAATCTTGTCTCCTGCACAGCCTCTTGGCAAAGTTGTTGACTACTTTTACCGAGTGGAGTTTCAGCACAGAGGAAGCCCACACATTCACTGTCTCATATGGGTGGAAGGTGCACCAGTGTTTGAGGAAGCCAGTGATCAGACTGTGTGTGATTTTGTGTCCAAATACATCACAGCTCAGCTACCTGACCCACACAAACAACCTGAACTGTACAAGAAAGTAACAGAAGTGCAGATACACAGTAAAAACCACTCACGGACCTGTTTCAAAAGTGTGAACTCTGGATGTCGATTTGGATTTCCCAAACCTCCCTCTAGACAGACAATGATAACGAGAACCTGCAGGTGATGATGATTCACTGGGACTGGAAGCAGCAAAGACAAAACTCAGACCACTGAACCTGCTGCTGAATGAGCCTGAAACTGCCTCCATGAGTTTAGAACAGCTCCTGGCACGATGTAATTTAACACTCAGCGAGTATGAGCGATGCCTGCACATGATGAACCAGTCCAATGCAGTGATAGTGAAGCGTGATCCGAAGGACTGCTGGGTAAATGGATACAACCCATATCTACTTGATGCCTGGGACGCTAACATCGACGTGCAATTCATACTGAATTATTACAGTTTAATACATTACATCTGCACGTACATATGCAAAAGTGAGAACTCTGTAAGTGACTATCTCAAAACACTCATTCAGAACTCTAATAGAGACAATGTCAATGAATGTGATGAAATGAAGGGAAATCATGCAGGCATATTCCAAAAAGAGAGAGGTCAGTGCTCAGGAGTGTGTGACTCGTGCATGTGGCATTAACATGAAGAAGTGCTCACGTGGTGTGGTATTCATACCAACAGATGACAACCCAGGTGAAAATGAGTCGCCCCCTGTCATACCTAGAGAACACAACACCTGAAAGTGTAAATGTTTGGATGACGTCTCTGACAGAGAAATATAAAGCCAGACCTGAAACACCAGAGTTTGAGGAGATGTGCTTGGCTGATTTTGCCTCTACATGCAGAATTGTCTATGGCCAAGAGGCAAAAGGTAAACATGTTTTGCCACTGCTTAATGACATGGGATTTGTTCAAAGGAGAAAAACTGATAAGCCTGCAATCAATCAGATTTCATCGCACATCACAGGAGAAATATCCCGAGCAGTTTTATGGCACATTACTGAAACTGTACGTTCCTTACCGATCAGACCAGGAACTGAAAAGAGAGTATTTACCCACATATGAGTCCTTCTACAAAGCTGGCTTGGCTTCAACTACCAGGTTCAGAGGCATCCTGAATATGTCAGACATATTGTCAAACGAAACAGAGACAAATATGAGAAAAACAGTGAGGAAATTGAAAAAGCAGTTGAGGAGTTTGAACAGAACAGAGGTGTGATTGATGAATGGTGTAATCTGGCACCTGAATCTGAAGTGGTGAGGTTGGAGTGTATTCAAGAACTGGAGGTAAGAGAACCAGACGATGAAAATGAACAAGAGAACGTCCCAGAATACAGTATTCAGGCTAATGCTGTGACAGAGGCCAGAGTCATCAGAGAGACGCCTGCAATCGACCCCACGCTCTTACGTCAGATGAATCAGAATCTGAACCAGAAACAAGCATGTGTTTTCTATGCAGTGAGAGACTGGTGCGTAAAGCGTATCTGTGGTCTGCATCCAGAGCAGTTCTTCTTTTATATAAATGGTGGTGCTGGAACCGGCAAGTCACATCTTATCAAGTGTATCTACTCAGAAGCATCTAAGTTACTGTGCAAACTGCCAAGACGTGCTGAGGAGGCTGACATATCAAACCCTACTGTCCTGTTGACTGCTTTCACTGGAACTGCTGCCTTTAATATAACAGGCTCAACACTGCACTCTCTCCTCAAGCTGCCGAGAAGCCTAAAACCTCCATTTCAAGGACTTGGCAACCAGCTGGATGAAGTCAGATCAGAACTTTTAAATGCTGAAATAATCATCATTGATGAAGTGTCTATGGTGTCAAAGCCCCTTTTTGCATATGTGGATGCGAGACTCAAACAGATCAAAGGCAGTCAGAGACCCTTTGGAGGAATGTCAGTAATTGCAGTTGGAGACTTTTATCAGCTGCCACCAGTGCGACAGTCTAAGGCCCTCTGTGTGTATGACCCATGTGAGATTGACCTATGGCAGGAACACTTTCAGATGATCACTCTGACTGAGATCATGCGTCAGAAGGATGATGTTGCCTTTGCAAAGATGTTGAACCGGATCCGTATGAAAGAAAAGTCAGATAAGTTGTGTGAAGCAGACAGAGCTTTGCTGTCACAGGCTGTGACTGAACCAGCACTTTGTCCAAATGATGTCCTGCATATTTTTGCAACTAATAAACAAGTAGATTCACACAACTCTGCAATATTAGCTCTGCTACATTCTCATGTCACCAACATTCAAGCAGATGATTACAAAAAGGACCCACACTCTGGAAGAATGGAACGACAAGCCAAACCATTTAAAGGGGGCAAAAATGAGTTACCAGACACACTAAATGTTGCTGAAGGTGCTCGTGTCATGCTCACTAGAAACATAGATGTGTCTCAAGGATTGGTGAATGGATCATTCGCTACACTAGTCAGGGTGCTAACGTCTGAACAAAATGGCTCTGAATATGTTGTTATGCTTGGGCTCAAGATGGATGATGAAACAGCTGGAAGGAATTACCGCAACAGAGTACCGGGAACAACTGACAATCTAGTGTACATTGAGAGAGCAGAGGAGAATCTGAAACAGAAAGGGGTGGTACGCAGACAGTTTCCCATCAAACTTGCTTTTGCCTGTACAATACATAAGGTTCAAGGTATGACAAGGACATCAGCTGTAGTCTCACTGAAACACATTTTTGAACCTGGCATGGCTTATGTGGCTGTCAGTAGAGTGACCTCTCTCAGTGGACTGCACCTACTGGATTTTGATGAGAGTAAAATATATGTCCAACCCAGAGATCACTGGAGCTCTAGAGACAATGAGACAAGCCAACTTGGACCACTTGATGCCTCTTCTTCATATCAAACAAACTTTGAACAGACCTGACACTCTGACCATTGTGCACCATAACACAGAGGTGTTGCCATCTCATGTCAACGACATCAAGAGTCATCATGAACTGTGTCTCGCAGACATTTTGTGTCTCACAGAAACTCACCTTCAAGGCTCCTTTGTTGCAGACAGTCTCCATTTAGATAGGCTACAATATGTTCAAACGCAACAGACACCTGTCTTACACAAATTTTCCTCAAATGGCCAATAGAGGTGGTGGTGGAGTTGCTGTATATGTAAAAAACAACTTTCAAGTGCTTGAGAAACAGTACGTACATAATGTAACTGATCTTGAATTTTTGGCTCTAAAGGTTGTAGCTCCAGTGAGTGCACTGATTGCAGCTGTATACAGACCTCCGGACTACAGCGTGAGCTCATTCCTGGCAAACCTGGGAAGCCTTTTGGACTCAACTGGAGATCATGGACTGTCACCCCATCATTGTCTGCGGCGATTTCAACGAGAATATCTTCTCCAATGCAAGTAAGCCGAATACTGGAGCTGTTTCAGTCCAGAGGATATGCACAACTCATCACAGCTGCCACCACAGAGAAGAACACACTGCTGGACCTAATTTTCATCTCTCAACCACAGCACTGTCTCCACTCTGGTGTACTGAGAAACCTATTACAGTTATCATGACCCTGTATACTGTGTAATGTCCTCTAAAAGTTCATAAAGGTGTCAGATTAGTTTTAAAGATAAACAAAAAATTAAAAGTACTTACAGCAATATTTTTAGTGTAGAGAAAGTAGAAAGTTAAGAAAGCAGTTGATTCAAACTTTGTGCAAAAACAACATACAGCATAACAGTGTGTTTTTATGAACCATGACCACAAAGTAAGAGACTAATTGAGAAGCACAAATTGAGTGATAGATGTACCAATAACATAGTTCGATGTTAATGATGAAAATATTGAAAGGTGCAATGACAAAATGATGATGAGTATATTGTGATGACTACGTTTACTGATAATAATGCAACGAGTGTGGCAGACATATTTAAATTCCACATATGATAGTCCATAATTATTCAGAGTAGGGGTGTCCTCTGTTCAGCCTGGCGTCGGTACACCTGGCCAGGCTGACCCAGTCTCTCTGAGGCTGGGAGAGAGGGTGGGTGGACCAGAGGACCCCCACCTGAAAACTTGTATTGATTGCTGTAAAATATGTTAGAGAACCTTGTTGAGAGAATAACACACTGCTGGATCCCATTCTTATGTCTAAAATGTATTTATGTCTCTATTCTGTTGTAGGGATAACATATCAATAGTCACAATCATGCTTTCTGTTTAAGCTCCTCCATCTGCTCTTCAAAATGGCAGCAAAGTCCTCTGAGCATCAGGTTTGTTATTGGGCAATGTTAGGCCTTATTTTTTCAGCAGAATTACAGTTTGTGTGGTTTTCATTTTTGTTTTGAGTATCGGATGATATAACAGGTCACATATTTCTCAGGTAAGCATATTGTTATGAGGTAAATTTACATGTTTTGGCCTGTGCATTTATCAGTGGGAGGGTGGGTCTCAATCAGGGTTGATAAATGCACAGGGCAAAACCTCTTCAGCAGCTGTATACACCACTGTACACAGCTGCTAAAGTTTACTGTAGCATAGCCAATACATGAGAAAGTATGCCTTCTGATGTAATGTATACTTTCTGATGTACAGAGACCTACCAGCTGAAACCCACATGTCCATCCTACCCATGTTTCCCCATGTTATGCTCTTTGAGAGGGCAGGTGGCCTTGCCAGAGACCATAATTCATCTAAGTTTACTTTCCCTGGACAGGAGACACAGTTCTCCTGACAACAACTGCCAGCCTTGGCTTCACCTTCTTCAGCCCTGTGAGGATCAGCTCATAACAACCAAGACATCATGCTTCCTGCTGCAGGCGCTTCACTGTCAGTGGAAAGAGGACCCATCACTGCTTGGACAACAGACATGTTCTACTTCCTGCTAGTCCCAGTCATTCTTCAAAGCAGAGGATGAGATAACAGCTGCCAGCCTTTGCCTCGTCTAATCTCTGAATCGGCTTCACTGTCAGTGGAAAGAGGACCCATCAGTGCTGCACAACAGTAATGAACAATACACTAATGACTCATGGAAACTGCCTGGACACCTACTTATTTATTTATTTTTTATTAATGACCTCTTTTTTTATGTGATCTAAACAATGTATGTTTTGTTTTTGTTTTTTCAATTTATATACACAATTTATATATTTTATTTTTTTCAGTTGCTACATTCAACTGAATGAACAAAAATGGAAGGGAGGATGGATTTCTAAAATATTAATCACTACTGTGGGGTTTCAGCTGGTAGGTATATTGAAAGGTTTTTTCACATGTGCTTTGTTAGTGCAGGCTGATGTAAACCCTGTTGAAAATCTGGCATATAAACTTTATGCTAGTGTCTGCCCAGTGTTAAAATTTGAGACTTTGAAATCCAAGCTGAAGGTATTCAGAATGAAAACAACACCTAACTTGGTAAAATGAGCTTTGTGAAAATATTTTATTTGAAAAAAATGTTTTCTTGCTTGCAATCTAACCTGTGAAATCACATAAGTGACTCTAAAACTCATGTTTTCATCAGTCCAGGGCTACTTGGATGCATCAGCCAAGTCCTAAGCACAATGTGAAAAGCCTTCAGGCTGAACAATATTTTAAAGTACTGAAATTGTCATATATTTATTTTACAATATCAAGGAAAAGACGCTATGTGTCTGATGTCAAAAGCTTTGTTTTGACAAACTGCAGCACATACTTCCTACTACTGATAGTGACAATATATATTATTGTGCCCTAAGTTATATTTTATTAGAAAACACTTACAGTTTAATAACTATGGACCTTGGTTTCTCAAGTACCTGTTTTTTGTGAACTTTTTATTTGCACTGATTGCAGCCGTATACAGACCTCCAGATTACAGTGTGATGTCATTCCTGTCAAACCTGGGAGCCTTTTGGACTCACTGGACATCATCGGACTGACACGATCTCTGACAGGGCAGGTGGTCTTGCCAGAGACCATAATTCATCTAACTTTACTTTCCCCCTGGATGGGAGACACAGTTCTCCTGACAACACCTGCCAGCCTTGGCTTCACCTTCTTCAGCCCTGTGAGGATCAGCTGATAACAACAAGACATCATGCTTCCTGCTGCAGATGCTTCACTGTCAGCGGAAAGAGGACCCATCAAATTCAAATTCAAATTTATTTGTTTAAAGCCCAAAATCACAAACATTGTTTGCCTCGGAGGGCTTTACAATCTGCAGTTGTGACACCCTCTGTCCTTAGACCCTCGAACCGAGTCAGGAAAAACTTCAAAAAAACCCTTTATGGGAAAAGAAGAAACCTGAGGAAGAGCCACAGATGAGGGATCCCTCTCCCTGGGACGGACAGACGTGCAATAGATGCCACATGTACAGAGAACATCATCAATCATATTATGGAATTATACATGAGTCGTAATAAGCTGTAGCTATACTGAGTTCATTGGTTTAGTCCATGTATGAAGATATCACAGGTAATGGAAATGAGTCTGTGAGTCCAGGTGCATCTCTAGATGTCCTCATATGGAGCTCTGGCCACTCGACCTTCTCTACACACACAGACACAGATCATGTCCCCACCAGGCCAGTGAACCTCAGACAGATGGACCACAACCAGAATCAGTGAGGAACCTGCAAGACTGGAGAGAACAAAGAGGACCGGGGCTCCGGCAGTAACATGCACTTTACAGGACATAAGAGTATTCACATTAACCACGCTTTGACACTTTAACCAGTTTAACTACTTTAACTTTAACCACTTTAACCAGTTTCTAAAAGTGACTCCAGTTTGCACTACTACCATAATATGAGTAAGAAGCAGAGGAGGAAGAGAAAGAGGAAGCAGAGACAGAGGAAGGGGGAGAGGTGCCCGATGCATCATGGATCATGCATCATCACTGCTGGACAACAGACATGTTCTACTTCCTGCTAGTCCCAGTCATTCTTCAAAGCAGAGGATGAGATAACAGCTGAGAGCCTTTGCCTCGCCTCATCTCTGAATCGGCTTCACTGGCAGTGGAAACAGGACCCATCAGTGTTGCACAACAGTAATGAACAATACACTAATGACTCATGGAAACAGCCTGGACACCCACTTATTTATTTATTTTTTATGAATGATCTCTGTTTTATATGATCTAAACAATGTATGTTTAGTGTTTTTTTTCCAATTTATATATGTTATTATATTTCATTTATTTTTTTTTCCATTTCATCTTCTCCTTTCCCTCGTTATCTGTTTTCCAGCAGATAAATAGGCTTAAATGAAAGGGGGAAAAAAATTCAGTTGCTACATGCAATCCAAGCTGATGGTATTGTCTTCAGAATGCAAACAATGCATAACATGATAAAAAATTAGCCTTGTGAAAATATTTGATTTGAAAAAAATGTTCCCTTGGTTGCCATCTAACCTGCGAAATCACACAAGTGACACTAAAGCTCATGTTTTCATCAGTCCAGGGTTACTTAAGTGCATCAGCCTAGTCCTAAGCACAATGTGAAAAGCCTTCAGGCTGAACAATATTGTAAAGTACAGAAATTATCATAATTTTATTTTAGAATATCAAGGAAAGGACGCTATATGTCTGATGTCTAAAGCTTTGTTTTAACAAACTGCAACATACGTATAGTTTACTAGAAAACAGTTACAGTTTAATAACCATGGACCTTGGTTTCACAAGTACCTTTTTTCTTTTTTGTTTTATGAACTTTGTATTTGTGCTGATTGCAGCTGTATTCAGACCTCCAGATTACAGTGTGAGCTAATTCCTGTCAAACCTGGGAGCCTTTTGGACTCAATGGACATCATGGACTGATACGGTCTCTGACAGGGCAGGTGGTCTTGCCAGAGACATAATTCATGTAAGTTTACTTTTCCCTGGACAGGAGACACAGTTCTCCTGACAACAACTGCCAGCCTTGGCTTCACCTTCTTCAGCCCTGTGAGGATCAGCTGATAACCAAGACATCATGCTTCCTGCTGCAGACGCTTCACTGTCAGTGGAAAGAGGACCAACACTGACATGGAAACATGCAGCTGAGATGCTGCCCTGACACAGTTAGTTAATAATGGACCCATGCACTGTGACCTAAGTGAGTGTTATTTTCTGAGCCATATGTTTCACAATACCATTTGTGTGTTTTCTCCTTTGGAACTAGTGATCACTATAGTATATGTCATCACTTTCACTTTGTGATCTGGGAACTCTAAACTTTGCACATTATAGCCCAAAATCAGTCATATGTTGTTCAGTTCACTGAGTCTCAGTTCTCCTTCATGTCATGCAATCTCAGCATCCATCTGTGTTTTGTCAAAGTGGTCCTCTTTTTGACCAAACAACTGACATGCTGTTGCATTCCTGTTCTGCATGCTTTTGTATTAACATAAACAAACTGGCTGTTTCTTTTTCAAAAAGGCCTCTCCTCCGTGTCGCTACTGTGATGCTGTCCTCACCAAAAAAGACAAAAAGAGACACAAACAGCAGCACTACAGCCAATGGAAATGTCAAAGTTCATAACGTTACGACCCTTTGGACGTTTGACTGACCCTCTTGGATTGTGCCAACAATGGACATTAAAAACATCACTACTTGACTCTGGAAAGTACCTGATACAGCTATTATTATTTTTTATTTTATGAATGATCTCTATTATGTGATCTAAACAATGTATGTTTTGTTTTTTTTTACAATTTATATTTTTTGTTTTAATACATTTATTAATTTTTCCTCTTTTCCTTTCCCTTATTATCTGTTTTCCAATGATAAATGGCTTAAAAAAGCTGATTATTCAGTTGCTACAAGTATTCATACCATTGTTAGTGTAGTCTTCATAACTATTGATTATATGTAGGTTTTTTTTTCTACTACTTCTGCATATTTTCAGCTACAGAAATGTTTCAAACATCGTAATGTTCAGCTCTTTAACCACATTTATAAGTTTTTTTCTTAAGAAAGAGTTTCATGCACTTTCAGCAATGCTTTGTACTTTAATCCTTTTAGTCAGCTTCAGTTTGTTTGCAAGCCCATAAATCTCAAAATGTCGTCTTCAGGACATTTATTCTGTATTCTGCTATTTTCTTCCATTTATACTTTTAACAATTTATTAAACTTAAGCTTTTCTACTAATTATTCCAGCTC
>JAKKUS010000448.1:0-15931 GCA_023238725.1 Scortum barcoo
CCGACAGTCGGGGGAGATTAAAAAAATGACATTGCTTTTGACATCGCTTTGTCAACTCAGCATTATAAACGGATGTGAGCTAATGAATGTAAGCTTTGAGGCTCTGATCTATAGTGTTTCTGGCAGCCATTCGTCTACATACCGTCACTCTAAATTGTATCGGCATTGTAAATAAGGTAGTAGTAGTAGTATTATGTACCTCCTCATATAAAACAAAAGCTTTTAGAGTCATTGTTCTGCAATCATACAGGTGAGTGTAATTCAAAAGAGGGTAATCTCATTTCAAGTGACATATTTTATAAGTCTGACACTGCAGCGTTGCACGAAGTGATGCAAGAACTCCGCATTTGTTGTTCAAGGCAGGCCCTGACTTGTTGCCCAGGGGCTAAACAGGGGTATATACAGGGGTTGGTCGGGGTGATTGTAGCCTAGGGGCACAAATCCAGAATCATTAAAGCCGTTCTCTTGTACCAATCCCTGTCATTGTGCTTAACATGATAAGAGCAGCTCACAGCCCCATGCCAAGCACTGTGCCCATTCAGCAGTCCCAAATTGTACTGGTGAGATTATAGGGGAGGACATGGCACAGCGGAACGGAGAGCAGCAGAGCATGATGTAGCCAATTATTGCAGGATCTCTTGTTAATTATCATTCCCCCCCTTTTTTTAAATGGTATAAGTGGTAACTACATTGATATTGTTTTTATTAAAGACATGAGCAGGTTGTTTTATTTTAATTGCCAATACGACTAATCAAAGGCAGGGTGGAAATGTTGCCTGAGGTTTATGGGGATCTAGTAAAAAACCTGATAGCTCTGGGGAGAGTGACGAAATGGAGGCAGACGTTGCCGTTACTAGCCTGCAGTTACTGGTATTGTGATGACAGTAAAAATGATCTATAACAACTGCAGCTTTTCAGACAGCTTGTGAGTCTTCGAAGACGTATGAAATACTGAGCGTGGAACACGGAACAGAGGTGCAAACAGTAATTCATCTTTCCCCCCATAGAAGGAAATCACATTTGTAATTTTATTTGCACGCTTGCTGCTATCTCGGCGTGGTCGGGTCACATTAGTGAAAGGCAAAGGGAGGGAGTGAAAGCAGGTTTGATTATGTTCAGAGAGAGATGTGTCATTAAAAATCTTAAGGGTGAAAGGTCAACAACGTGGCTCAAATGCTTAAAAGATACTTTTTCTATCATCTGGAGAGACTTTTATGTGTCATTTCGTAAATAGAAAAGAGACGTATTTGAAGTAATTGTGCATCCTGTGACAGCTTCCTGGGGGATTTACTTGGGATGTGATGTTGCATTTATTAAATCAGAGACCTAATCAGTTCAAAACAATGCTAATTTTGCTGCACAAGCTCAAACCCTTAATATGTCAGTGGCTCAACAAATTGTTACCTGATGACATAAGAAATTAAAAGCTGTTTGGTTCGGACTTCAGCTTTTGACTTCAGGTTAATTTTCACAGATGCTGACTGAAGTATGGTTATGTGATTTTTAGTTCAGACAGTCACTTGAAGGATATCAAATTCATTGCCAGCAAAGTTTGTTTTTGGGTGCCAAAGAGGGTGCTGATAAAAAAGTAAATAAATTGGATCTTGTACATAAACAGATAAAAATTGGGGCAAAGAGCTGTTTATTTGATGATCTAAATGAAAAACTTCAGTGTTTTAGGATTCTATTAAAAGATTTCTTGAGGCTTAGATGACTTCACTTCAAGGTGCCAAGATGCTAATACCTCCAGGATTTTCTTTATCTTGCAACTCTCCTGTAGTCTCTCTTTAATTGACACTGTATGCCCAACATACATCAATTCAAGTAGACACTAGTTTAGCTCTATATGCATGCTTATTACTTGTTTGTCTTGTTTGTCCCATTTTTTTTTTACATCAAATCTTTTTTTTTTTTTTTAAATAACTATCTTAATCCAAGAGTCAAGGATTTTCAACTGTAGATTGTTCTTGTTATTATCTATTGACTGCCAATATGTGCAAGAGTACCCCATCTGATTATAAGCCATACCAAACAGAAAAAATGTCTTTGAAGATTCAGCTTATTCAAAATGTCTCTGGCTTGACACAGCTTAGGAACTGAAACACAAATAGATGATTCTTCGAAGGAATAAATGACATAATTTTCTGTGCAGACACAGAGAAAGTTTTGAAGCACATCTCTGCCCGATGAAGTAGCAGCTGACCAATCAGAGATTCCTAGGTGGGATGAAAGGTACTGCCACCCAGCAATATTGGTGTTTTTTGTACTTCGGCGGCAGCAGGTGGCAATGCCGCCGCTGGCTACCTCCGATCCTACCAGCCTGTGCACGGCAGGCATCTGCCATCCACCTCCTGTAATCTCATCACGCGGCTAAATAGAGCTGCAGATATCTTTAGGAGGAAGACCTAGTATCACTTCTTTTCACAGAGGAATAACAGTAATAATCACAATTTGTGTTTGTTATTTGTCATTTACAAATGAAATTATATTTTGAATTCAGTTTATATTGTTTTGATTAATTAGTGCAGTTCCTACTACTAATATCTGATTGAACAACGCTGCACAATAGAAACATTTGTGCTAACTTATATGCCATTGCTCTTTGGAAGGAATTGTTGCGCTGCAGGACAACAACTGCTATACTTTAGTGAGGGTGTGGACAAGATAACAGATGGGACTTACTTCCTGTCTACCCACAGCTTTACTGCACTTATTTAAGTTTGGTAAAAGGGTGCCGATTCTTGTTCCGAGAGAAAATTGAGTTAGACTGTGTTGTGAAGAAATCTTTTCAAGGGGAAAAAAAAAGTACTGATCACAATGTCTAATGTGAAAGCAAAGAGAGAGGACAATAAGATTAATGTGCAGTTATTTTCCCAAAGTAAATAATGGCTGTTTAATGCAGTACATTTTGGATGCACTACATAAGTTGTCTACCTTCTCTCATCAAGATTGGGTAAAAATTAGTCTTGGTATGGCTGATTAGGTCCAGTTTAAGTACCTTTTTCAAGAGGAGGTGAGGTAATCGATACTGACAATGCCTTCTAAATGGGTGGTGTGTGATTCACTTAGCAAAATGATCAAAGACCCCACACTGTGCTCAGCCTGCTGTCTGAGAAGATGTTTTACATTTCCTACATCGTTTCACTTAAGTGTCCCCGTTGCTCCATGATGCATGATGCAACTTGTTTTTCTGTCTCCGGATTGGCACCTGTGCCTTTGTGCACTCAATGAAGACAGAGATCTTACATTTTTCTTTGAGATAGGTTTAATGAAGCCCTGGGCACAAGCAAACAGGCAGCGGCACGATATAGACAGCTCTGTCTGCTGCCGTAATCCTGTCGAAGAAAACAAGTTTGTTATCAAAGTGGATTTAGTATGCCTGCGCTGTGGTGCAAGACAATACAAGACTTCATAGGAACCTTCACAGTTGAGATTTCATTGAAAGATCAAAGTCAGCATTAGGAATTGCTGCATATTGTGGTATGCGTATTCTCATAGGCACACAATAGAAATAAATATTAAAACATCCTTCGACATTACCTTTAACTTTTTTTAATACAGATAAAACCTTGGAGCCTGCCTTGGGAGCTAACAAATCTGTTTCATGCCACCTGCTGCATACTCGCTCATGTAAACCTGTGTGCAAAGCTGCGTAGATCCTCTCTCTCTCTCTCTCTCTCTCTCTCTCTCTCTCTCTCTACTCTCTCTCACATCATCATCACTTTCCAACCTCAGTCCCACCAGGGCCTCAGCAGCAGCTGTGGAGCACAAGTTGCCAAATCAGAGGCTCTTCTGGAGAACTGACAGTCAGTAGCATCATGCCATGGGGTGAAAAGGTGGCAGAGCACGACAGGATGCATTAGATCATGTGAATATTAACGGGGGACCTGAATGGGGCGAGACTATACATGGCCACCTTGCTGTAAGCAGCAGATACAGCACGAGAGATCGCAGGAGAGAGAGGGCCCAGAAGCCAGGAAATAAAGATGTCAAAAGATACTAAGCTCAGGAATATCCCTGTTAAAATCCTTGCCTTTAAAAAGTTCCCCAGATGCCTTTACATACAGCAGGGAAAAATTAATCTTTGCCTTTTTGATTTGATGATCTGTTTATCAATTGTTTTGTGCCTCATCAGCCACCTGATATCAGTGTTTGCCAAACTGGATTTAACACACAAAAGTGCAGCTTGTTGAGAGCAAGTTGGAGCCATTGACAGTTGTTCTCAACAGTAACTGGGGAGTGAATGTGCAAGAGAAGTGATTATCGACCTCATCGATCTGACACGGTGAAATTTACGACTCATGCTCGCTGTTGTTTTCTCTCAGATGTTAGAGCTGCTAGTCTCTGTGTGCCGCTGAGGGAGTGCAGCAGGACTCTCTAACCCATTGGGTTAGACGTCACTGTGTAGATAGCAAGCAACGCGTGCATTTGAGCTCAAGCGATAACTGAGTGGAGCCACATTGTGACAACACTGCAGCGTTGTGACAACATCATCAATCACTGTGGAGAGTTGCAGATGACACTGATGATGCATTCTTTGTGGGAACTTTTGAAATCACCCACCGAGACACATTTCGACTGTATGCCTGTTATCACCGTATCGCTCATCCGAGAAAATGTAACATCTATTCATCAGATCGAGGCAGACTAGCTCAACCTTTGCATCCCAGTGTTTTTATACCGCATCGGTTTTAGTTAGAATTGGAGATTGATAGATTGTAGGCCATTTGTCACGAGTAATCTGTGATACTTTTATCACTGACTCGCTCAGCTATCTCCAAGTCCCTCCTCTGTCTTTCTAATGCCAGTTGATTTGTATTCCCTGTACATTTGCAGTTTATGTTACCGAGGCAATAAGGACGGCTTGACAGCAAGGACAAAATGGCTGACATTTGATTGACAGTGCAATGTTCCCGGACAGAAACAGATCTGTATCTGAATATCTGAATATTCAACTTAAGGATTAGTCCTTCTCCTCGTGTACTCCTGAATATCTCCAGCTCCGGAGAGGATGGGGGGGGGAAATGTTCCTGAACATCATTTTGGAAGTTTGAGTTAATTGAAGCATATTGTTGAGGATCTATCAGCGATGCTGACAGACTGTTGAGGATTCAGTTTTGTATGACTGTTGGGCAAATTGAATACAGACACACTTGGCAAACTAAAAAGGTTATACCCTGTCTACGGTGAGAAAGCTCAATGTTAAAACAATGTAGTTAATGCTAACAGCTAAATGTCTACATATTTTCTTTTAAATGGATTAAAGAGCTCCGATTGTTGTTGTTAATTGGGACCTTCACTTAGTTTAGCAAGAGCAGTTCGCCTGTCTTACTCATCCTCTCTCGCTTCCTTTTGACTTAAGACCCTGTGCGGTTTGATGTTTTAACAAGAGAGAAAGCAATTCGCTCAATGTACTCTACTGCATTGAGCTGCAGCGCCTTAAATAAGATGTAAGGGCATCTCTGTCAGCCGTCTAACTTCTCAGTCTCTGAAGCCATTGCTCTGTGTCTCATTTCCCACAGTATTGATGTCTTTAAGTGAGCTTCCCAAGTGCCTGGAGGGAGTGGATCTTATATAGATTGCTTTCAGGATGTTGGGACACAGCCGACTGCCGTAGCTCAACAGTGGACCCGCGGCCGTTCTTTCGAAAAGTACTCGAGTGAAAGATTTTGGGAGGAGAGGGATATTGATACAAAAACAAACAAACAAACAAAAAAAAAGACAGACACAGATTGTAATTTTTGGAGCAACATGTAAAAAACATGCTACATATTCTAAAAAAATACTATACATTAACAAACTAAATGGGAAGTTTAACTATCTGCTGGTTGAAACCTTCAGGAATCAGTGGTGGCCCTCAGACAAAATAGTACTACTTAACTGTGACGGAGGAGATTCACTCTACACAAGGAAAGTCCCCGATGATACAGGGTAGGCTTAAAGAAGATGTGTGGACAAAAAAAGTTGGCTTTGTCCTCACAGATGAAAGTAGTATTGCGAATAGAGGGGGGGGGGGGAAGAAAACTGCATATTGGGTACCAGCAGAGAGATGGTTCACTATAAAGGGAAGTTAAAAAATGGAAACAAAAGAAGAATCAATACTGTTGCTCTGCAACATGGCCATGCAGGGAAGTGAATTGGATTGAGAGCTTGAATGGATAGTTGTGGAGAGTCACTGGAACAGGGAACAAATGATGTGATGCTGGCCCTCCTCTCAAAAGCTGCAGCGAAGTCCTGCCAGATTGTCCCTCCCCCTTCAAATCAGCAGCATTTCATCTTTTGACCTTTACTGGTGTTTCCACTGATTATTAGTGTATTTGTCTTTGGCCACTTTTTGATTGAAACTCTGTCTCTGTTGAAACTAATCAAATAGTGGGTACGATTGTAGGCTATTAATCAAAGAGGTTCATTTGAATTAGGCACCATGTTGAGGCATGACGAATGTACTCCTTTATTTATTGTATGCCATGTACACGCTCCACAAATAAAGTGATTTAAATGGGCTTTCCGACATGAAGTCAGATGAATTCTGCGAGCTGAATGGCTTATCCCTCTATGGTGTGCAAAATGTATTATTTTAGTTATTTATATCCCATTACATTGATTGGTTTTTGTATTCTAAGTTAATTTATTATATTTGAGTGGTAATTTAACAGAGGCACAGATGTTAGGTTAACCCGAACAAGGATGGTGCAAATATGCTACCACCTGGTCAGTCACTCTTATTGGACTGAATACAAAACAACTACATTCATAAGCACGCTGGGACAATCTGGCAGAGGCACAATCTCAGGAGAGCATACCCAACTGGATAAGGACCGACAGTGATTACAGAAGAGACTAGAAAAGAAGTGCTCGAGAGGCTGGAGAGTGCTCCAGAGAGTGTAGGCAGCTGGACTGCAGTAATTAGTCAGTGAAGCTCTTAGTGGTTAAGGGGCAGCTGACCACTGGCCTTGCTTGCTTAAAAGAATGTCAGAGGTTCTTCCCTCTCTCAAATATGACTGTGATTAACATCAGCAATTACCTGCTGAAATTGCACACCCTTTCTTCTTTTAGACAAAGAAAAATGAGTTGCCTGTAAGGTGTAGATAGCCTGAACTACAATGGGCTCTCTATTTGGCAGTTTACTCAGACAACTGCCTGAAAGTACATAGAAGAAAAGTTATTATGGATAACACACCTAAAATTTTCATGTTCCACAGTCCTTGTTCACACTCTTCTCAATTTATCCTGTCAGGGAATGGCTTTATTTACTTAGCTTTTATAAAAAAAACAATCTCATACAGGGACGGTGAGACAGATGTAAACCGTAAACAAAGCGGATCCATCTGCTGTTAAGACGCAATGGAGCTGTGAGTAGGACGCCTGTTCTCCACAAATCCAAATTAAGGAAAACAACAGGCCAAAAGTGTCGCAGAAGATGCTGAAAAGTCCCTATAACTACTCCTTTTCCATTTAAATAGAGGAACCATGCATGCATTTATCAGTCCTTTAAGAAATATTCTCTAGGCAGTCATTTTATCCATGCACCTATCCAACCTAGCATTTGTGAAGCTCTAAAAAGCTCTTTGATCTCTACGTTTATGATGTCTGCTGTCATTTATGGTTGAGCTAATGAGCTAACCCCTTGACACCTTGCGAATTTGTTGATGTTTACCTCCTCAGAATTGGGAAAGGTGGGGGAGAGGGGTGTAATATGCACATTAATGAGCACGTCACGCGGACAGCAGGTAATTACAATGACGCATCCGGGGCCTCATCTGGTTACGGTGTCAGCAGTAACAGCCTCCTGGCCATTTGAGTTTCCGTGTTCGTCTGAATTACCATAGAAGTCCCTCTGAAAGTTCTCCCTGTCGGAGAGTGTGCGTGTCCATGAGAGAATGGAGGCAGAAATGCTTTACATTTGTTTTTTCCTCGACTTTGTACTTAGAGGGCTACAGGAGCATGTTCCTTTAGAGGTGAGACTGAAAGGCTTTTATCTGCTCCTGTGTGGGCTAACCTGAGATTCTTGAGATCAAGCCAGTGTGTTGGAAGAGCTAGTATAGTAATAGCATTTTTACCCAGGGGTTTGTTGTTCCTTTAGTGGTCTACCAGGGAATATCCGCGCTGATTGCAAAGACCTCTGTGGCTTCATTCATAGCAAAAAATATTAGAATGAAGTCACTTTCTTAAAACAGGCCATATTTATTTGCGCTTTTATAAAAGCAGAGGCTACACTGTGTGCAGCAGTGTGTTTTTTGAGGTTACAAAAGAAAGTCTTGCGGTGAGTTGACAGCGCTCACCTCCACAGGTTTTGTATTGTTGGAATTTCATTTTTTGGCAGCGAAACAAACAAAAACCAGCCAAATCCAAATAATCCTTTGACGGGTGGATTTTTAGCAACTCTATCCTGCCTGCATATGTAGGTCACACATGTACTGGCATACAGACATGTAAGTGGTTCTGTGGCAATTTATAAATTCACTGCAAACGTACTATATGTCTCTAGAAATGTATAAGTCTTCTTGTAGTAAAATAGAAATTGTACTGATGTCCTAAGAACATAATATAACGCACCAATTTTTGAGTTTCAAGTTACATAATGTTGTAATCCTTGAAGTATTTTAGGAAGGATTTTACTAAAAAAAAATTAATAATCCCTCTCAATCATCACTATTGATCCACTAGAAGTGTGTGGTGCTGTCTGTGTCTGCCTTCTGCCTGGATTTTCTTAATTTACTGTGTTTGGGACGTTTTTGAGCATCACCCTTTGGGCAGTGGAGTGTAGCCCCAGAGCCAGTAACAGCCTGCAGGGTGGGAAGTGTTGGACTGTGTAAAATTGCAGTGACCAGTTGCTGGATCATAAGCATGCGGGCCACGAAAGGGAGGTCAGTATTGAGTGTTGCTTTTACAAACAGATACCTTCTTAACATCAGCATCTTAACATGGCGTTTAGCTAAAAGCAACAGGGTTCCTAGGGTACTGTTAAAACCAACATAAGTAATCTGTGAAATAAATGCAGCCTCCTCATTCATTTGAGGAAGGACAGTTCGGCTGTGTTGGTGAGATTGTGACGAAAAGCAGTCCGACTAAATAATACAGGTCGCCTGTTCAAAATGCATACTTTTGACACAGAGCTGTTTTTGGTCTGAGCGCCTGCTAAACATGTAAGCGGTAGCAGTATGCACTTTTACAAGGGGACTCTGGGAACTGTATTATAAAAACATACTTGCTGCAGTAACAGCATTCATTGCCAAATCACCAAAATCTTTAATTAACTATGTTATGAACAGGTTAAGGGTAGAACATACTGTGCTGTTCTCAAAATTGTGCCGAACCCTTAGTGGATAACTTGCAAGTGAAATGCAGAGAGAGTGTGTGTTTTTTTTGTTTTTTTTTTTGCGCAAATGTTGGAGATATGATTTGTATACATGCCTTTGGGAATGACAGGCAGGCAGAGATTGAGAGACAAATGTAGTCTACTGAGAGCAGTAAAAAAAAAAAAAAAACACAGGATGTGAAAAGACCAGCCTTGGCAATTATAAGGTGTAAAAAAAAGAAAGTTATATGTGCGTCATGAATGTATGATACCGATTTTTTTCTATGATTCCAGACTTTTGCCCAATTGAAGCTGTCTGGGTCAATGTTTCTTAAATATTAAGGTTGATTTGGATCAGTAAATTGTCACACAAGTTACCTAAAGCAATTCAACAGATCTATTTTTTTTTCCGAGGGTCATAAAACCTTTGACAATTAAATTATTAATATATGTTCAGTTCAGTTGTTAAAGGTTTCTAAAGAATCAGGCCCTCATTGAAGCTGTAACATTAGTCATTATTATTATGGGTAATTTAGCTGACAAACAACCTCCACAAAAGAGCATGGCCAAGAATAATTATGCTCCTTGGCTGGATAATGAGTTAAAATCCTTAATGGCATAGCAAGATGCCAAATGAATCGCAAGGAAGTAAAATAGTTCATCTGACAGCTTCACATACAGGAAACTGTGGGACACAGTTTCCAAGATGGAAAAGGAAAACATACTGTTAGCACAACCCAAAACCTTAAATAACATCAACAACAACAACAAAAGGGACTCTAAATATTATTTGTTGTTTGCCCAGATACTCATACTGAATGTTTTCTGATTTTCTGATTGTTAATTACTCAAATTCATATTATTATTCACCATTATTATTTGGTCACAGGAGGATAATCCATTGTTAGAGTTGGTCTTTTGATGGAATATGTTGACAAGGAGACCATCAGACTTATCTTTTAATTTGAAATTCACTTATTACGCTTAAAACATTACATAAAAGTCATTACAAACATTTAGTAAAGTCTTTAAAACACAGTCAGTTTTCTAAGTAAGTGAAATAAAATTGGCTTTGACATACAGTAAACAAAAAAACTACAAGCTATTGCAAATGAATTAACCACAAATGCATTTATACTGCACTAATGTTGCTTCTGTCATTGATATTTGTGCTCTCTGCCTGGCTGCCGTCTTATTCCTCTTAATGCCTTTGGCTTTTCAATGACTTCCCTATCTTACTTACTTACTTCCAGATAACTTGCCATTAAGCTTTTGCATAAAGTTGATTTCATAGATAAATTGCATTATGTCTGTTATTTGAAGTGTCTACATCATCAGTTTAGACTCAGCTGTGCATTAATGGCACGCAGAATACACATACTGTGGACTAATTCCTGGAGACAAATGGATTTGCTTACCTTTTCCCAATGAGGCCAATAATATATTTTTTAATGTATAATAACTCTGTCAGTTTGGATCTGATATTATTCATGCTGTCAATCGATATTCTCATTGCTGACCTCCATGAAATTAGAGGAACATGGATGATATTTCCACAAAATAAATCCTGCATCTGATTATTTGAGTGGTTCAATCTTTCTTATCCCTACAGATGATTTAGTAATGTAAATGACTAATTGCTCAAAATTATAACTGTATGTTAACTATAAAGATCTCTTGTCACACAGCAGTAAAGGATAAACAAGGTTGTTTTGGTCTCTTTCTCATTATTACTAAAATAGGGTATTTGTTTGGTCTTTTGTTCATTGAGTTTCATGATTTATATCCCCTAATTATTAAAACAAAAATCTAGTTTGGCTAGTTTTGTTGATACAAGTGTTAGATTTTATGTGCCAGTTAATGTACTGGTACTCACTGCGGTTAGTTGATTACATCAGATAAATTGTGATTTCAGAGAGGTACTTTGGGGTGTTGAGTCAGCCCCTCCATCTGCATTACCACCTACGCACCACCTCGGTGTTGTGTCTTCTTGCTATTACTATAGAATTTGTTTGGTAAATGCTGTGCTCAATGAAGTCAATAGCTGAAATCAAACATTGTATAAAGAGGAAGAATCAATGCATTTCCTCCCTGTTATTATGTGAACTGGAGCAAAGCCCCATTGGCTTTCAGTCATGCTTACTATTGATTGTGAGGGCCATAATTTACTTTTGTCCCAAAGCAGGCTTTTCACCCCATTACGCTCTGCTCATGGCTCTTTGGCCAGATCCAGTCTTGGTCTCCATCATCATTAACACCTGCCCAGTCATTAAATTGAGCAGCCGGATAAAGGGACAGAGATTATAGATTCCATCATTGTTCTTCACATCACCCTGGCTAATGATTTGTGTAAAGGTCTAACGGCTAGCGTGGCAAAAGGCCAAACAGTATCAAAAAAAGTCACAAGCTAGGGCACTGGAACAAGTGTCAGTGTGCTGGATTGTTTTGTGCCCCCACCATTGACATTCATTACAAAGCAGAGCCCCTTACTGTTCAATGAGGCCCGAAGATAAGTGTGCAGGTCACTCTTAAAAACAATCAGCTGAAGTAATACAGGATGTGTTTACTCCCCTGTAACACATCCAAGATTTCCTGAATGATGACACAACATATCTGAGCAGCACCCACCTTTAAAATATTTAGGTACCTCCTCATATTTCATCTTGTTTTGATGTCAGCGAGAGTGTCTATGCACTGTATTGAAAATGGACCATTTCCAATATTGTGGGCGCTGTTGTTTTTAATTTCACAATGAATGCATTGGATTTGTTATCCACCAAAAAAACTGGAGCAATGTGTAATATAACACCACAGATAGTACTCTACATATTTTTTTTCTCTCTCTCTCTAGCAAGTGTCTGATGGATTCAAAGGTTGCTTGGGCTTAGAGCCGTCCGCCGTCTCAGTCAATGCCTTCTTGTCTGTAAAGCATCCCCGCCAAAATGGCAGCCGATAGCCGGAAGAGTAGTGTACAGGCACATCAGGAAATAAATTAGGGTCCTCATCTAGATGGACTTAGCCCCCATGTATCATTCAGCAGACGGATAACACACAAGAGTAGCTCGAGAAAAACTGCGACAAAAGGTCAAGCTTAAGAGATTAGCATTTATCACAGCCAAATCTGATAAGAAAGTGCAACCTATTGTCAACATAAACCGAGTGGAATGATAATATTTGTGCTTTAAAGAAGACCAAAAGAAGAGGTGATACGTGATAGGAGCACACTCAGGAAAGGGGGCTCGAGAACTTGGGGTCTTATATATTTATGGTTGCAGAAATTTTTTAGTTGTACAGATGTATTATTAACAAAGCTTGGAAAAACTGTAAATGTGGACAAAAGATGTTTCAATCGCACACTGACATTAACTTGAATGTGAGTCATTTGGTTTCCTGTTGCAAATGAGTAGTGTTAGTGTAAATGCCAAGCCAAAGACAGGACAAAACAAACAAACAAACAATGGAGAGAAAAAACAAGGAAACACAAAAGGCAGAATAACAGGGCTTGTCCCCTGTTAGCAGTTGCCAGTCATCGATTTAAGAGGTAGCTTGACTTTTGGTGCAGTGAAGACTCAATCCCCTATTGATCCTCAAAGTGTCAAGTTCTTGTCAAGGAGGCCTACAACACTTCCTGATGCAATGCCTTGCCAGGGCAAAGAATAAATGTGAGCAAAACAGAGAGGGGAGGCAGACAGAGAGAGAGGAAGACCGGCGTTACTCTGTGTGTGGCTGTGGTGAATGGGAGGGGAAAGTACTGTCACTAATATACCAAATATAAATAAAACTGCAGCATCAATTGTGTGGACGGTTGCGGAAGTCGCGTCACGTTGTTACCCCGCTTGCAAAGTTTCACAGGCCGTTCACACATAGACTCAAAAGCTGCTTCTATGTGCCGTACATTGGACCTGAGCCAGGCACCGCCCGCAGAACTGCAAAGATTTAAAAGGTATCCGGCGGCACCACAGGGACGTCCTCTGATGCAGTGCGAGTGACGGCCAGACGAGAGACGATTGTGCTCGTTTCGGTTCCCACGAAAACAAAACTTGGAGTTGTTTACTACGCCACTTCACTAGTGGAGTGGAAATCGCAGTCTTGTAAGCTCTTAGTCCACTGTATTATAAGAGTTTCACATAAAGATTACCCATTGAAATGAAGCTTCATGACAAGCTACAAAGCGCCTGCTACTTCATGCGAGTGATGTTTGGGATATAGGGATATTGCATAAGACCATCTTCTTTTGAATCTTCGCAAAGAGGTTTTAGTTGTCTTAAACGAAGCATACCTTTTATCGGGGAGGTTGCAGGTCTGAAGACTGTGTTGTTTTAGAAAGCACTTCAGAAGAGACATTTATTCAGTAAATAAGGCACAAAGACTTATTGTATTTATTTTAAAAAAACATGTGAAAGGAAGGAGGTAAAGGTGACAGAACAACAGATTCTTACCGGACAGGAGCGTCAACATTAGACAGGGAAGAAGAATGAGCAGAAAGTAGATATGCAAAGGTGCAAAGGATGGATTGACTGTACAATCCATGCTTTTAAGTTCCATTATGCAACCAGTCACCAGAAGTTCACCACATTTTCTTGGGGTCTTTGTCTCTAACTTTGAGATTGTACGCCACCTTTACCGTCCTCTCTGACTGTTGCTGCTCATATCTGCACAAATATTACACTCACCACCCATGAAGCAGTACAAAAATACCCAAGATCTGCATTTTTACTTACAAACACTGACCCACCCATATTCTGCATCCTCCTGTTCACATATTTACAGCGTTTTCTACCATAGCATAGCAAATTTAAAGAATTTAAATGCACTTTTTTTTTTCTCGAAAGAATAACACTCACACTTCAATGAGACCTGCCTACCACCAGTGTCCATTTATCCGTTGCCTGACACCCGTGTATACATGCCAGCATGTGTTACTGGCAAGTAGCCTATTGATGCTGTGTTATCTGATGTTCTGTAAATACGAACTGCCAGCTACAATAACCATTCGTGTCAACCTGCTAGCGGTAATGGCAAGTAGCATATGTTGGGGTGGGGGATGTCTTCCAACTGGCACCACAAATTGTTGAAATGCGTCAGCAACAGCAGTAAACACGAGCTGCCATTTCACCGGTGTCAGCAGCCCTTCGTATGAGGAGTCACAGTTAACTGTTCAGACTAATGAATCAGCCACGCAGAGGGGTTGTAGTCTGTGACAGGTTGATTTTGAAATCTTAGAAAACTTTGCCCGAGCGCTTGTTGAGATAACAACAGTTAAGTAGAACTCCAGCAAACAGCAGTCTAAGCAAGGAAGAGAACTGAAGTATGAAAAGACAATCATGACTCTTGGATTACGATAAAAGTCACAGTTATATGAGTACATTGGTATCTGGAGTATCGAGTGGAGTGAAATGGAAGTGTTTTCATCATTTCTCTGGATTCAGCTGCTGGAAGGCACCATTGTTTTTTTTTCTGTGTGTCAATAGGAAAGCAGTGCTTCCCCTGACCTGGGTTATGAAATGATCTAAGTTGATTTCTAAACTTTCCTGGGTAGAAGGCAAACGTTCTGTCAAAGGTTTGTTTAACCTGAAATCTTTTTTTTCCCCTGAATCAAACATCCTAGCTTAGTATTTGTCTGCAGCATGAGTTTTCTGTGGACTCAAAACCTTTATGGCACCTATTGGCAGGGCTCTGTGTGCTTGACCCTCAATGTTTTGCTCCCAGCTTTTGGTTATATTAAAGTCTCAAACACATGTGTCAGTTCTTAATTGGAGCCCAACAGCACAACTAAGACAAATAATCTATACAGAAATCTTCTATAAACAGTGTTCTTTTGCCAGTTCAATAGTCTTTGTCTCCTTCAGTCTAATTATGGTACGGTCCGTTTGAGTTGTCTCCCGCACCTGCAAATGTCTGTATAGGCTGTCTGCTCCCCAAATGTTTGGCCCAGTAATGTTGAAGGTTTCAAAAGAGGAGATGACAGCAACATACAAGGAGTTTGTTTTTGCTTTTTGATTCTTTTTTTTTTATATGGAGAAAGACTTGAATAGACTTTATTTTTTTGGCTTGACATAGATTTCGTGTTGTGTTATTCTGTCTGCTTGAATATTTTGTATTTTAGTCTTTGTCATTTCTCAGTATTGTCTGTCTGTGTTGAATGGTTATTCCTGGCCCACTTTCCTTTGGCACAAAAGCTTTTGAATAAAAAAGTGTTCCCAAGACACTTTTTGTCAAATATTAATGAAATGTTTGACAAATATGTGTAAAAGTGCAACGTGTAGAAAACAAACAAACATGATGTTTACATGTTTGAGTAATGACACAACTACAGTTATAGTCCTGTTAATGTCACCATCAGCAGTGACAGTTTATATGTACCGACCATTGTGTCACAAATGAGAAAATTTAAGAAATAAGAAATAATAGTTGACATCCAATCATATGAGCTGAGTTTCTCTAATTGGCAGGTGAACCTCTTCACTCCGTCACCTTGCCTGATTTTGTGGCTTCTTTAACAAACCAGTCAATCACAGCCTGCTTTATTCCAGCTGAGCTTACACACTTATGCAAGGAGGACCATTGTGCCTTATAACTTCTTTTAATGTTATTTATTCTTGAATTTATGAAAAGTCTGTTTAACTGTCAAAG
>JAKKUS010000449.1:0-35000 GCA_023238725.1 Scortum barcoo
GTCCTCTCCCTTGTATACAGAGTAGTAGTTTATATAATGTCCAGCTCAATAATCATCTAGACGCCCAGAATATGATCTTCCAACAGCTAAACTGTGTATCCATATCATCTTTACTCGTCATGAATCATATCCTTCATTAAAACCATCCATGAGATGCTTATGTGTTTGCCGTTTGCTTCCTGTTGCATCCTATCTGTGCTTTTCTATTAGAGTGAGAAATCCAGAGTTTATTAGAGGCATCTGTACAATACAACTTCCATGCACCAAATATCTTTGTCCAGCTGATCAGCTCAGTTCTAGGCTGGCAAAGTGTCAGAGAGATGTCGACTGTATATTGAGAGTCCTTTTTAAAAGTACTTCGTCCAACCTCTTTATGAGGTGGGTTAGGGAAAATAACCTTCAGCTTTTTTTTTTTTTTATAATCGATTCATTGTTTCGATCATTCATCGAGCAGAAATAGTGAAAAAGATGCTTAGGACATTCTCTTGTCCCAGGCTCTCAAATGAGCGGATATGTAGGATTTCTTTGTCACACATCAATGCAAACTGAATATATTTGGGGTTTAGACTGACATTTTATAGACTAATGATTGATGTATCAGTAAGTGATTATCAGCAGATTAATCAGCAATGAAGGTGATCATTGGCTGCAGCCCTACTTGTTCTGTATAATGAAATCCAATCCAGTTCAACCAATAAACACCCATTAATGCCACCAGAAATAACAGAGGGATCTTTACAACTTTCTTATGCATTGTCAACAAACACAGAACATTATAAGCTTCCTAAAGATGAGTTATCACAGGGCTCTTGTGTTGGATCATTTTAAATTGCACACCTAGAAATGAACAACACAGTGTAAAGTGAAGTCTGTAATGATCTATGCCTTAGCATCGGCTGTCATGCAGATGAGTGTCTCATCATGTCTATAAATATTACTGCTTCCCCCAGTGCAAGTGAGAAAAAGAGAAAGAGAGAGAGAGGGTTGTTTCATTTAAATAATGCTTTCTGTTTGCTTTATTAGATATAAATAGGAACAGGTGTGCACATATTAAACTAATAAAAGGGTGAACCTAAGAGTGTTGATAGATTTCATTTTAGGCTGTGCATTTTGAAATCTTTGACTGTGTGTATTTTTTTCCATCAAACTTACGAATGAAATTATACACAAATTCATTAATCTCCTCCTGTCTTTTGCTGCCTCTCTCCTCTCTCCTTGAGGTGTGCGGTGAATAACCTCCGTACGTCCAGCTGTGTGGTTCTGGTTCTACGACTCCCACCTGTCCCACCTGCTCGAGACATCCTGTCCAGTTTCGTCCTCTCCAGTCCAACAATGTGCTCGAGCCAAATCTAATGGGGTTTGTCCCGATCCTGTTTGGCAAGCCCGGGTTTTGTCCATGGCCGGCCGTGTTTTAAATCGGTAACCACTCGGCGCCAAGCTGGACCCGAAGACTCCGCCTCCCCGCACCGGCTCCTCTGCCCCACCCCCCAGACAGTCTTGCGAACGCGCAGCTCGGCACCACAACCCAGGGCTCCCATTGGCCAGCGAAGAGGAGGAGGAGGAGTATGTCAGTGAAGCAAGTCTCCAGGAGTTTGCAGCCGCCTACAGAGATGCAGAGACCATTACTGGTAATGTTGCATCCACATGTTTTAACCACAGGGAGACTAAACTGAGTAGAATCCATTTGGCAGTGTTGAATCAGCACAAGATGCATAAAAATATAATTCAGCAGGCTCAAATGCTTTACTTTTTAAATGCCCATCATCTGGTCAGTCTTGTAGAAGTTGCTTTAGAATTAAAAGTTTACAGTAAGAAGATCCCCCCCCCCAATCTGTAATGGTTTTGGAATAAGCTGAGAGGGATGGTGTGTGAGAAGGAGGCATGTCGAGCTGTGAGAAACAGTCCCTCTCTGTGACCCTCTTCTAATGTCACATCCTGTCAGTAAAGCAGCTCCAGGGGACCTCGGCTCTGTGTGTTAGCCGGCATGTGAAAAGAACTCCCAGTCGATCGTCTCTGTCAACCCTTTCACTCTCATCGCCCTTTCTCTCTTTTTTTTTTTTTTTCTCACAACAACTCATCCTTCTCTCCAAGGGACACAAATGTCCAGTGGTCTGAATCTAACTGTCCTTACAGTCAGAACGAGCCCGTCTGGGTGATAACACATAAAAGATTAATGTATATTGATTCTTTTTTTTTCCTGCTGTGCGAATCGTGCAGCTTGTCCAGAGCCGGAAACAAAAACTGATGACAGACAAATGTTATTACATTAATTATTACTGACTCCAACGCTGGACACAGCCGAGACCATCTTTCTACAAACCCTGGCCATCACTCCCCACTACAGCATCTCGTGTCTCTTGTGATAAAACTTTTAAACCCAGCTGCTCAGTGCCACAGTGATAAGGAGCTCAGGAGCTTAGGACCCTGAGGAACAGTAAGGAAAGGGCACAGAGGGGGAGAGAGGGAGCTGAATACAGCCTGGCCATGAGCCACTTCGACAAGTCCATAAGGGTCCAAGCACTTGTACAGCAGCAGACTAAAGAGACGGTTCAGCAGGGATTGAGACTGTGGCAGCTTCTTGCACACACGCACAACAGGAAAAGGCCCTTTCTGTAGTTTCCTGTAGCACCCCCACACCTCACCCTCCACCATGAGCTCAGTTCCTTCTATTATTTTGAACACCAAAGACCCTCTATCCCCTTCGGCATAACAGCCACGAAGCAAGGCATTAAAAAACATGGAGCTTGTGATGGAGTTTCTTCCCTCGAACACTTGAACTCGGCCATGTTCTTCGTCCATCTATTTCCAACCCAGCTTATCCTTTCAGAAAGTCCTGCAGGTCTTAAAGAGCTGGTTCTCGCTTTCTACTGCAGCTGAGACAACGCTGTGGTTCAGACACTCAGAGATTAATTATACACTTCCACATTGGTGTCACCACTCAGCTGTGGTGGTTGCTGCTTACTCATTACAACGAGTTTTTGAAAATTCATACCGACAACCCGCGGCTTCAGTGCCATGATGTGGTCTGTTGATTTTCGTTTTAGCTCCATGACGCCAGAGCTTCTTCGGGACAATCAGGTGCTGAACATTGTGTGTAGATTTGTGAAGTTCCCTCGCTGGGAGGGAGAGTCAGCCTTTTTGCGGTCACTGGATCCGCACATTATTGGCTGCTTCTTAACGCATGCTGCTCAACCATGCTTATGTACGCAGGTGGTGGACAAAGCAAAAGGACCACTGCATAGTGTCGACAACTACAGTTGTCCTGCAGAGCTCGTTTGAGGCCTATTAGTTCTAGTTTTGCTGAAACTGTGTGAAGTGTGAGGACATTTGGCAGGAAGTATATGAGCTTGTTTACTGTGTTGTTGTGTTGTATTATAGTGTCAGAAACTGCTTCACTTTTCTCTTCTCTAGCTAGATTCCAGGTCTCAACAATGCTTTTTATTTCAAATTTGATCATTATTAGTTTTTAAACTTTTATGTATAATGACAGTATATTAGTGTTGTCATAGTTTTCTATGACAAGGCTCTAAATGTTTTTATTTTGTCGTGCCAAAGTAAAAAAAAAAGATGCAAAACCTTATTCTTGTGTTATCAGTCAGACTTACTGAAAGATTGGTAATGTTTTAGTGCAACAGCCAACAGCGTAACCTTTGTACTTTGCAAACCCAGAGGTGAAATGACATGCTGTAATATCTACTGTAGTCATGTGCCTTTCACATTGAAGTCAGTCAAGGGCATGATAGTTGAAGCGGTTAGTGCTGCCATCTGCTGGTATGATAAGATCACTATAACAAGCTCAACTCTCCAAAATAAATGTATAATCTGTGATATTTAAGGTCTTTCTCGCCTCTTCATTTCCTTCTTCCTCTCTCTCTATCTCACTCACTCGCTAGTTAAATACTTCCTCACCAACAGAGAAACCTTGTGTGGGAGTGTGTGTGTGTATATAATTTAACCAAGTCTGGAGGATGAATGAACACAAAGAGCTGAATAGAGCAGCTCATCGCCATGGGGCAGTTCCTGGGCGTGAGGTTAATTCTCCGTGGTTACCGGCCAGCAGTGATGTAAAGAGTTGAGTAACTGTGTAATTATGGGATGCTTGTTGAGGAGAGAGAAAGAGAGAGGAGAGAGCCCAGGAACAAACGTGCAGACAGAGAAGAGACCGGAGGACAGAGAACCTGAGCGAGACAGAGGCAAAGTTATGTAAGCGGACCGGCGGAGAAGAATCCAAACTGCTGAGTCTGCTTCCCGACTCTGATCCAATCACGGCATGCGAAAAACATCCATTGTGCTGCAATGTTTGGAGTCGAGCTTGTTTCATGTTCGCTGTTTGCTCTATCACAAAGTCGAGAGACACAACAAGTAGCGTGAGACTGAAACAGTGCTGACCCAGTGAAGCCCGTCCGTCTGTGTAGTTGACTTTATTAGAGGAGCGTGGTCGTTTTGTAGGGTTTTAAGTGGACTCGGGGTCTGTCAGATATAAGCAGTGCACACTAACTTGCAGTGTTGTCATAGATACAGTGTTTTCGTACATGGAAAAAGTCTGAATCACCCGGTCCAGAGATGACAAAGGAGTGCACATTTTTTTCTTGTTTGCTCTCTTTGTCAGACTCATGAAAGCTGTTGCTGTTTCGGGCATGTTAGGTTGCATGATTTTATATCCGATACGGCCACATGTCCTGTCACGTCCATGCCTCCCTATTTGATCGTTTTCAGCTCTCGCTTCAGTTTTTATACTCCACAACAGGACTGCTAAAAAATTGCAACAAGAATAAGAAATGGATACACAACTCGTCAGACAGTTGTCATATTATATTCTAGTTAAGCATTTTATAGTTTGTCTGTCTTATCGTATTGTTATTAACAAAGATATTCTACTTTTACAGTAGGATAAAATTAGTTGGATTGAATTAAAATCCTTCCAGTACAACCGCCTCTCTCCCTGATACTCCATTGGTTTGTATTTTAAAACGATCCTTCCACACTTTGTTGAGCCCACATACATCCCACAGTTAGTCAGAAAGTTTTATCTGTTATTTTGAACTGACTCTGGATTAGTTTGTCAGGTGAGGTCAAACAGTCAAAATATGTCCCTCTTGACTCTCAAGTGACAAAACCAGCACATATCTTGTGCAACCATAAAGCACTGAGTTCTTTGTGCAGGCTGTTGTAACCCAGTCAGCAGTGCTGTCGTGTCTTTTTGTGTTGTAATGCTCGACTCTAGTTTCTGGTCTGACTCAAACTCCAGGTCGCAGTCAGGCTGTCAGCTGACTGTTTTCTGAGTTTTGTAATGTAAACTCATTTTTATAACAGGGTATTGTCTGTCCAGTACAACCAGTACAACTGTAAGTAGTTAATTTAAATGTCAGGAAATAATGAAATGTTTTTTTTCCAGTTTAAAGTTTGGTTATTTATACCTGTAGTTATTTTGGGCTTTTGCCGCTGCACAGTGGTAATTCTTCTTATACAAGCCAACACATTAGTGAAGAACCACACATACACACTCACAGTGGCCTCAGAGATTTAAAGGGTTGGTGACTTTTGACCACCTCGGTGTGCAGCTCACAGACCTCGTAGGCTGTCAGTGATATTTGACCACGTTGACGTACGCTCCTGTATGCCATGTGCTCACCCTCTGGGACCAGCGGCAGCTTTCAAGCGAAGTCCAGTCTAATTCTGGACAAGGTTGTGCTGCGGCTTCATGGGAACAGCAGTGAGGTATTTGATTGAATGTCCCTAAAGAGGAAAAGTGTGCAGTGTTAGTGGATTATAGTTTGATAATTTAGAAGTTTTGTTTTTATCGACTTCTGTCATGGAAGGTACATGGAGGGTCTAGAGGGTTTTTCTCAGAAATGGACATACAGGACTGAATTAAAAATATAAAGTTTGATTTTTCATAAATAAAAAAAATATATATTCGAAATGTGTTTTAAAATGAAATGGGCACATTGAAAACATCCTCTCAACAAGTACCCAAAAACTTCAGATTAGAGAGTGACACACAATTAATTTTCACAATAATATTTTTTGGTTTAAACATCAGGTCAGCAGCTCTTGTGGAACTGTTGTTAAAAACTGATATAAAGATTTCTAAAACAATCCCTTAAGCTATAATAGTTTTTACATTTTGTGCACTACTCTAACCGCTCAAATTAACAGGACCAGTCACCATAAACTGATTAGTGGAGCTATTAGTGTGCTTCTAAGACCTTTATACACTGTTTAGAAACACATTTAGTCATATCAGGTGCCATTCGGTCCCAAACACTCTGGGATCAGCAGGGTTACGTGAAAACACACTCTGCACACGTTCTGCTGCAGCTTTGCTCGTGTTGTGTCTATGACCTTGATTACCGCTCAAAACTGCTTAAATCTGTTCAGTGACCTGTTGCTCTGGCGGTCAAGAGGGTTTCACACATACACTCCATAATCACAGTGTCCTCCACCAGGTCTGTCTCTCTCCATGTAAGAGTTTAAGGTTGACAGAGTTGAAAGGCCTTCTGTTACCGAGAGTGTGTCTGAAGCAGGATAGAGAGAGAGAGAGGAGGGAGGGAGATGAGAGAGAGAGAGAGAGAGAGAGATAGAGAGAGAGAGAGAGAGAGAGAGAGAGAGAGAGAGAGAGAGAGAGAGAGAGAGAGAGAGAGAGAGAGAGAGAGAGAGAGAGAGAGAGAGAGAGAGAGAGAGAGAGAGAGAGAGAGAGAGAGAGAGAGAGAGAGAGAGAGAGAGAGAGAGAGAGAGAGAGAGAGAGAGAGAGAGAGAGAGAGAGAGAGAGAGAGAGAGAGAGAGAGAGAGAGAGGGTGTTTAGTTAGTGCAGCTCATAGGAAGAGTCCAGCTGGTTTGGTTGGCTGTCGGAGAGAGAGAAGAGAGGGAGGAGGGGATCGAGCGTGGGGCGGTCCATGTGGATACCGTCACTGGCATGTCAAGCATGACGAACCAGTTTGGCTCGGGTCTCTTCTCCTCTTGAGTCCACCCTCCCTCTTTTCCTCCCTCCCACTCCCTCTCTCTCCCTCTCTCTGTATCTTACACCCAGTGTCCTTCTCTAAAACTTTTAGCACCCTGTCCTCGTTCCTCCCGTGTCTCAACCCCCCCCCCCAATGCTCTTTCTCTCCCACTGCTCTCTGTGTTATTTCTTTGCGACCTTGCCCTGGTCCAGTGGAAAATGTGATTGGAGGGCAGCGGAGTCGGTGGTTGTCGGGCTCCAGGCACCATGAGTGAGTACACTGTGCACGGTGTGGCTTCCTGCCAGTCCCTGCTAGTCTCCAGTTAACTTTTAGGGCGAGCCTGGCTGACATCTGGATAGCGTCTTTCTCGGTGTCTCTATCTCTCTATCTTCCCTTGTGTTTGTTTTCTCTTTTTGGCCGTCCTCCTGTCTGTCTGTGAATCAGCCAGCTGCTCTCTCCCTTTTTTTGACTTGTATAGTTAAATGTGCTTCAGGGATTTGCCTTTACAAGTTAACTCTTTGTATTTCCAAGCCGAAGTCTGTCAAATGTTCTTAAAGGTCTGAATCTGACACTGTTCATTGTCTCTGCTCCACCATTTAAAGAAATTGTTTTTAAAAGCTTACAGTGAAGTAAAGTGTAGTGTAAAAAGGTTAACTGGCCACAAGCAGCACTGCTGTAATGTAATAGTTTACAGGATGCAGCCATGTTGGAAAGAAGAGGCGTTGCACTTGGATTCAAACTTGCGGTCCAATTCTGCTTAACAAAATCCACATGACTCAGTCTGACATCAACACCATGTGTGGTGGTTTGAATCCAGGATGTGTGGCCGTACACCCCTCTTCTCTTTGGTGACCTAATTTTGGCTCTCAGTCCAGTGATACTACTTGTAGTTATGCTATATGTGCAGTGTTATTTAAGTACTGGGAGTAAAGCAGCAAGTATCTTCTGATTGTAACGGTTTTCTTTATCGCTTTGCCTTAGTTAGTGGTTTCCGATTTGTGTAATTGTCTGTTATTTCTGCAGCCTACAGAATAACCTGATCTTGATTTTTGACACTTGTCGGCCTTTCTGCCCCTCTGACTCTCAGTGTCCTCTGCACACATTGGTGTGTTTATTGCTCAGTTTGACAGTGTGACAGGGCCTATTCTTACATTTGAACTTGAACTTTTGTCCTCTGGTGGCTCCTGGCTGCTGCCGGTTGTGTTATTTGTGCCAGCGGTCTATATTTAAATTTGAATGTAGGACTTGAACTAACTTCTCTTGGTGATATATCAACTTTGTTCATCGATCCCAAACTTTGATTATATTCTACGACGCTTTGATTCAGTATTAAGAGGGTAAAATAAGTGTTTCTACTGTTTCTCATTACCGGTGGTCTGCAAAAGACATCATGTGATACAGTTTATTGTCTCACGGGAAATTTTGTCAGAGAACAACAGGACAGCACACGAGTCGACAACATTCACCACAGTCAGTCTGTTTACTTTGACTTACTTTGGACAGTCCTGGTTGACTTTTTTTTGCTCTTTTTGCAATTTAATTAGTGACAGTTTCTATTTAATAGCTGTGAAAATAATATGAGGCTAAATGAAAACTTGATGAGTGAATACATTTAAACATGGTGCCTCCTGTTAATTTGACAAAATGAGAAATTGCAAAAATTGAAAATCTATCATGTTAATACAACACACACACACACACACACACACACACACACACACACACACACACACACACACACACACATATATATGTGCTGTCTCCATTGACCTTTTGTCAGCACACACAGCTCAGAAGAGTTTGTGCTATTATTATCCTCAACTGTGTCCTATCAGTACTCATTTTAGGAGCTGAAGTGCATTGGTCACATTTCATATCAGCACAGAGGAGAAATGTTGTTTTTCTGACCAGAAAGATCCTCAACGGGATCAGGTTTGTGCAGATATTATTTGAGTCAGGGTAGGGTTGTGGTTGAATCATTTTAAGATAAGCTCAAAGCTGTTACACTCCTTCACAGGGCTCTTAATTTAAATAGAGATCTGGTTTGTTATCGTCATAATAGTATTGATAAGGCCATTGATTTCGCTGCAGGGATCATGGCTTGGGATTTAACTTTTGTGTGGCGTTATCCTAAAGGCACCACTGATTCAATATGTTATTATAAAAATGAGGAAAAAAGGATCTGCAAAGACATGCAATGACAATGAAGCACAAATGAAAGATGGCTAAAGAGTGATCATGTATAAGGAAGATACAAACTCAATGTATGATTAGCCAAAGACAATAGCAAGGATGTTTTTTCTGTGAATTATCTCACTAATCTACATAAATTAATGACTAAAAACTTAAGTTTATGTTAAAATGTCAGTTTTCTCAAAGCATTGGTAGAAATTGCAATTCAGTACATACAACTGTGTTGAATCCTCATTGGCTGTGCATGCTGAATGATCCCCCAGCTGGTGTGTGTGTGTGTGTGTGTTTCCCCTTTTTCAGCACAGTCAGTCATTCAGTCTGGATTAGCAGACTGTGAGAGACAGCATTGTTAGGGGGACATACATGTAGACAGACAGACAGCAGGGGAGAGCGACAGAGGCAGGAATAGAGGGAGGCAGAAAGACAAAGGATTTTATTTTTACTGTATGTTAATTCTCATTCTATGTCCATGCTAATTCTGTCTATTCAAGACCTTTTCAGTTCCACATTTCTGTCAAAAAATGTGACCAAAACCTAATTTTTTTGTGTGAACAGAGAGAATGTGCACTGTAATGAAGTCCTAAATGGATGCCCCTTTTAAAAGCAAACTAACCCCTCTCTGTGTGGGAGGCACATAGCTGGAAACTTAGGTAAGATTATTTAGTTTTCCACTGCAGCACACAAACGTGGCTCTCAGTGGAGGGCTGCTGTTGACTTTATTATGGAAATACTTAAGAGTTTATAGGCCGGTTAAGCTGCCATGTCAAAGGAGCCATGCTGAGATGTGTAAATGATTGCAGGTCTTTTCTGAGAATGTTTAAGAGTCTGCTTTTACTGGATGAAAATGCCTATCCTTGTTGTAATAATTAGTCTTTTCATAATATGACAGAAGGTTTCATAGTTAGTAGGAAGCTGACCCTCAGATTTTCTCCACTTGTGATTATGCTTTTCTGATGTGCCTTTTGAGATGAATATTGAAAGTCTGTCTGCTGGCAACACTGATATTTGAGAAGTAAATAAATGTAATTTGGCATATACAGCATGATAAAACACTCCTAATACACAGTATATACTGTGAGAGACAAAGCCATCTTGTTGATTCAGTTTACATTTGTTGCCATCCAACGTAAGCAAAGGAGTTAATTTGCACAGGCCCACTCTAAATAGCTATTTGATTAATTTAACTGAGGATGCAAATTGACACAAATGAACCCAACCTCCAGTGAGTGCTTCACAGGCAGATGCAAGGAGTGGTGAGTGGAGGATTAATTCCTTAATATACCACTAGATGGCATGATATACTTTCAGTTGTAATGGATGAAGTGATCCTACAGTGAATTGTTACAAATACCCAGAGATGACATTTTGGCACACTGTTTGACTTTAACTGTATCTCTGCTGGAATCGATATGAACTTTGGCCACTGCCTGTAACTAATGTCTGTTTATCATGACTGACAAATAGCCAAAGAAAAGAACAAACTGAAAAGCATCTGTCTTTCTCTCTGTGCAGATGTGTGTAACAGTACTGATTTGCCAGAGCTTGAGATTATCAGCTTATTGGAGGAGCAGTTGCCAGTCTACAAGCTGAGGGCCGACACCATCTTCGGCTACGACCAAGATGATTGGCTGCACACGCCACTGGTGGACCCCGACTCCTCCCTCGACCTGACTACTGAACAGATAGAGGAGACCCTCAAATACTTCTGTAAGTTCATCACATGCTGTTGATTTGTACAGATACGGAGCTTGATCTTCTTCCAAATGTGCAGATGATGATTGTTGAAGTGAGAGTTTGATTTTTTTTTAATACAAAAATATAATTCTTTAGGTTTTGGGTCTGGACAGAGCAGGGTTAACTTTTGAGTGTTTTGTGATCTGTTTTGTGGTCCGGCTCAGTATTACCGCCCATGTCTGAAATATTATCACCCCATAAATATATAGGTGTTAATATTTCAATGTGTTACTGTTGTTTAAGTTAAAACACCAAACTTATGTCAAATACTAGGTGCAGAAAATTAGATTTCTACATCTAACCTCGAGAAAATGTTATTGGACAGTGAAAATGAGTCAATCTGTGCTGAAAATTATAGGTTTATACTGACCTTAGGAGAGAGAGAGAGAGAGAGAGGGGAGAGACAGAGAGAGACCCATGAGGTGTGTTTGTTGTGGAAACCATGACCAGCTGTCACGCCCACACTGTTATGGGCAGACCGCTCGCTCTCTCTCTCTGGTTGATATTTAGCTTCTCTCTTGCACTCAGCCCTCTGTTGGGTCTCGGTGCACGTGTCTCCTCTTGTCTTATCAAACTAAGTGCAGCCCTGTGGTTGACGCCAGCTGAAGGCCACACACACACACCCACTTGCACACAATTGAAAGCAAGTAAACACACACAGACAGGCTCACATAAAACACGTGCGCACACGGAGAACAAAGGGAAAGTAAATTGGGTTGTTTTTTTTTTTTTCACCATGAATAATTTAGCTCTAATTCAAGTCTGCTTAAACCGTGACTCAGGGTGAAAGCAGTTTCTAAAAATAGATCAAACATCTTATAAATAGACTTAGCTGAGAACTGTAACTTCACCTCGAAGCCCCGCGTTGACTCGGACTTTGGACTTGACATTCTTCATATAAGCTGACAAGGTCAGGTTACAAAATAAACAGTATGAGACATTTTTCAAGGGGAGTTCCTCTAAATATTCAATGCTGCTTTTGTGATCCACGTATTTATTTTTCCCCAGCGATCCTCACCCTGACTGGACGCATGTTGCTCCTCATTATTATTGCTTCAGACAGATGGTTGGGTGTCAGCACCCTGAGGGCCATGAATGAGCAGCGATGGGCCACATTGGTTTCATCCTGGTCATAAAGCTGTGTTTCACTGCTGTGCTGGGGTTAAGGGATATTTTCTGTCTGATAAAATATCATATACTAAACATTTAAAAACAACCACATGCAGTCTCATAATGAATTTAAGTATGCAATTACTTGTCCTGTCTAACATCGATCCTTATTATAAACAATGAATTCACCGACTTATGTGGACATGTTGGATGTGATGGTGCTGAGGCGACTGACCAACAGGGAGCAAGACAGCTTCATGTTGCGATGACATCGCACCCACACGTCTCACTAAACAGAGGAGATGGGTTGTCCGATCGATCGATGCTCCCATAGCTGTTCTTGCTGTAATGTAGCTGGTGATCAGTGCAGACAGCCATATGAAAAACCAGTTAATGTGTGGTGGATATGGATGAAGAGTCACTTAAGAGACCAGTGGAGTATTTTTTTATTATTATTATTATTATGTACTGTTATAATATGTTGTTATATACTTATTACACAGACGTCCTTTTCCTTTCACAACATCACACATCTGTATTTCTGTGGATAGTATTCACATCTGCTTTGGTGTAGCGACTGCAAACTTACTTAAAAACTGGCCATGAGATTTAATGATATTTTTCAAAATACATGTTTTTAGTCATGCAAAATATGAATGCATATGTCCCTGTCATCCAGAAGTGATGATACCTCTATTGTTATACAGTGGAAAGATATGCTGGACTGTGAGTGGATCTGTCACTGGGAGCTGATGTAACCTCACTGCATTATTACAAGTAAAACTGCAGCACTTACATGACCCCTCTGGCTTGTTTGGTATCAAACTGTGCATGAGCCACTTTGTTAGCAGGAGTTGCATTCATAAACATATATTATTAAAGTGCTATTTGCCTGATAGCTATTGGTCCTGGCCTTGTGATAGCTTCACTGTGCCAGTATCAGAATGTATTGACTTCATTGTAATGTCTAATAGTGTGCGTCGTGGCAGTCTCTGTTAGCATTTCCAAGCTTGTTGACATTGAATTGAGCTCATATTGTCATTGAAATGGCCTTGCTAGCTTGCATTTTTCCTCTGCCCTGACAACACATCGACTATCTGTCTCTCGTTTTATCACTCCCCAGCTAAAATGAACAATCCTTGAATACTTACTGTGTTCATTCATTTTGTGTCGGCAACGTCACCTCTGCCAACGCTGCACTGCTTTCACATGCCGTGCTGCTCGGCCTCGGGCCTTGGAGTCTGAGACTGTTGCCATAGGAACCACACAGAAGGACACAGCAGAGGAGAGGAGGGGGAGACTGGGCGGGAGCGAGCCAGTGATGCTACCGCCTCCCATTGGCTGCAAGGCATCCTCTAACCCCGCCCACCCCACTGTGTCATGATGATGATCATTTCTGCTGCAAAACCCGTGACTGCTGCTGCTGCTACTGCTCGCTCTCACTCTGTGTTTATTGGGTCATTGTTGGGGATGCGGTGGTCCATGTGCAGAGCCGGTGCTGTCACAGAGCAGGGAGTGTTACAAAAGAGACGACAATGGCAATAATATGAGCTCAGAAAAGGTCGGCTAGAGGACAGACAGGCAGCAGTACGGGGGGGGGGATAAACTGACAGGAAGCTATAAATGGACGGAGGCATGGGAGGGTAGAATCTGGCACTTTGGCTGAAGCTTTAAAGGGACTGAGGGAAAACTGATGGACAGAAAAGAAAGAAGACAGACCAAAGGAGAGGGAGGCAGCACAGATTGACAGAAGATAGCAGATTCCAGCTAACTCATGTGGTGTCGGTTGAAGCGATGAAGAATTAGCAATGGAGAAAAAGGACAATAAAGAAATGCATTTCTTTTTCTGCTGACAACCGATGACGCAGGCAACGGTTCGGTGGGATGACACGCAGAAATGCCAAGAGCACCACAACAAATATGGAGCATCAGACGCTGACAGTTTGCCGCTAATGAGTGTGGGGCACAAAGGACATATGATGAAAACGAGCAGACTGTCACCGAGAATGACCGTGTGCCAGCTGGAAACTGCTATGCATGCTGGGATAGCGGCAGTGGGCACTGACTGACTGACTAACGGACATTATCAGTAACTAGCATGACCCCGGCAGCCGTCTCTGGTCGTCTCTAAGCATGTTGGGACATTGGATTTGCTGGAGATGTTCCAGCTGATGGGACTTTGGAAACAATACAGCCGTCCATCAGAGCAGTGAGCATGAAGAGACGAGGCTACACCAGAGGCCAGAGGTTTGTCAAGGCAGACTACTATGAACTGGACTGGTACTATGAAGAGTGTACTGATGGTAAGACAACTGTCTGCGAGAGTTTTATGAAGTGAGACGTAGTCTTTGAAGAGTTGAGTCAAACCACCCACATCACTGATGTTACTAGTTGAATTGAATTGTGGGAAACAGAAATGGATTTGTTAGGGCTGGCTTTGGGTTTAACCACTGTGGTATACTATAAAAATGCACTGACGGTACCAAAATAAGAAACTACACTGACACAGCAAGTGAGCTGCTTGCTGCATTAGATCCAGATCTCCATCTGCGTGTAGTTTATAAAGAAACTGAACCAGATTTAAATGGAAGGAAGTACTTCCTCGTTGGCGAGTTGAGAAAAAGTCAAAGTTCATACATATAAATGTGTAGTATGAATAAGAGCTTTGATAATGCCTATGAATGTGTTGTAACACTGTTTGGTAACTGCTGGCCAGGTTTTGTAACGTGTCCCCTGCTGTCACACAGACTTGGGGTAAAGTGAAGGAGGGTTGTAGGTAGAAGCTGAGTTGGTCAAAATTAAACAAGCTTGGTGAATAAGTAGATTATAAGTAGATCCCCTCAGTATAATAATAGACGTGGGTTATAAGGTAGTTTATCAAAAAAAAAAAAGATAAAATGCCTTTATTGTCCCTCATCTAAACCTCTAGTGGAGTCAGCCTTTGCTTTCTCTCTGTTAGTTTACATTTAAGATTGTGACCTTGTGGACACAAGAAAATATGGAGGCAGATGTTACAGAAAAGATAAACGCAGCAGTATCAAAGCAGCAGACGGTGTTGTAACAGGTGCTTTGTGGCAGCTGAGTCAGGAGCGGGCGTGAGTGGGACCGGGGATGGTTGTTATTCCTCTTTGTTGGTCGATTTCAGCCACCAACCGTTTATCACATCAGCTGAATGAGAGCTGACCTGGAGTGACTCAAACTGCCCATTAATCGTAGAATTTGGTGCAGTGACGTGCGTTTATGTAATGTACCCCAGTTTCTTACGACGGCTTGCTCTGTTGTCTTGCAGGAGCTCCAATGTTCAGTCTGTATTCACACACGCATACAGTCAGGACATGTGGAGGACTGATGGTACCTGATGGTCATGTGACGTGTGTGACGAGCAGCAGTTTATAGAAGAGGTTGATTTATTAGCAGCCTGTTGGTGCTGCCTGTGGCTCTTCCTCCTCCCCTCTGTCTGTACATCTTTCAACCCTTGTAAGGATGGTCCATGTCTTGAGGCACCGTGTCACTAATAAACAGTCATAACATGCAATATTTTCTTTCCATTTGGCTGAAAAAAGGCATGTTACGTGAACTGGGAAGTGATATATTTTGGAAGAATTGAACTGTGCATTTAATGTGAAAGTCTGACTCATTAAGTAACAAACACGATCCATTAATGACGTGCACATATCGTGCATGAGTGTCAGGGATGCTCTGTAGAGGTTCTTACATAACACTTTGAGACAGCTCAGCAGCCCCCCAGTGTGAGCTGTGCAGCTTAAACATCTGCAGTATTATTTAGCCAAGGTCTGTGACAAACTATTTCGGAGACAAAAAGACACTGACGAGAGATTTCACACCTGTGCTTGATGCTGCAATGATAAAAAAAAAAAAAACAAATGAGAGGGGACGTGCAGGTTCTTTGATAAATCTGTGGAGGCAGAAATAGAAAGCAGTTGGTTTGGTGTTATTCTGAGATATGCAAGGGAGGGATGTGGAAGTAGGTTGGCTTATATTTAGCCCAATGATTTGCAAGCTGCGCTGAGCCACCCTGCTCGATAGCAGCCTGCCAAATATTTTTGGCACTTAAAGAAGCATTCAAAACAAATTGCTGGATGGATAGATAGAGGGCAACCAGGACAGAGAACTGTGGCTGAGAAAGAGGGCAAACTAATCTTCCAGTGGGGATGTGAAGAGGTGGCATGATACTTACAGAAAAATCAAAAAATAAACTGGGAGACACAATGTGGATTTTCATCAGTATTTAACTTTTAATGTGGTTAATGTGACTGCAAACTAATTATGCCTTTGTTTCTAAGTCTATATAGATCATGACTGTCAGATTGTAATTGTCTCCCTCATATCACATGAGTTTGCGTTGAGTTTTGTTAAACCTTACGTAGAAATGACCCGTTATAAACTCTGTTTATGCAACACAGTGAAGTGGGAAACAGTAGTTCCCACTTGACTTTTACAACAGTTTGCGTGTCAAAGAAAACAGCGACTAGGAAATCAAGGAGAATACAAGTAGAGAAATGTCGAGCCTCGAGCTATAGCAGGCCATTGTTATTGTTTATTGTTTCATTTCAGTTTTAACAGGGTTGTAGGGCTGTACATCAGTAACAGTCTAAAATGTTATTTCTGTAAAGTCCTTGTCTAATTTCCTTCAAAACTACTGTGCGGCACATGGCAGCAACAACCTAACATAAAAATCAGGTGAAAGCAGGGAGTTCATAGGAAAAGGAAAACGGAAAAACCAGTGAAGTGTAAAGCGAAAATGTGACCAGAAAAGCAATGAGAGGGAGAGAAATGCTGCTCAGAAGCACTGAGTGCCGTTTAGCCAGGGCTCCTTTGTTGCTGCTGCATTGCATCCATAGCGCCATTTAGTGGAGTTACTCAAGCATGCAGGACGGTACCGAGCTGGCATCAGTTTTCTAGACCAATTACAGTAATTATAACACTTGAGCAGTGACTAATGAGCAGAAAATTGGGCTGCTTTGGTGTGGCCCGTACTCATTTAGAAAGGATCTGGTCTTATGGGTCGGACTAGCTCAGCTCAGATGGACACGTGACATTGACATGCAGTACAGTATATACACCTATTCACTGTTTGTGGTCACGAATGTGAAAACGAAGCATGACAGAGTCATTCACAGGACAGTTTGTTAAAATGCACCACCAGCTAGCTATGGCTCACTGAGCAGCACCGTATCAGCACACCTTCTGTTGATGCGTAACCACTCAGCCTCACCTGAAGCATTTGAATGATGTGATAAGGCTTGTAATCTTGAGGTTATAGAAGTTCAGTTCATCAAGCCAAAAGGAAGTCCCTCAAAGGTAATGGGTAACTTAATTACACACAAAAAAATTGGCTTTCATGAAACTCTGACAAAGACTCTCGTCTCGTCCTTTTGAGTTGATTTTCCAAAAACCTCCACTGAACATGCTGTACAGTCTGGTCGGCTTGACCCAGTTCCTGACAGTAACAGTCTTTTTGTGCCAGTTTTCAGCGTGCAAGTTTGAAATGTTTGAATTGGATTTAAAGCCTGAAGATATTCCTACGTGTAGTTTCTTGAGAAATTAAAGTCACTTTTCTGCGGCTGATTGTGTGAAAACTTTCCTTCTTAACATCCACTTCCTGTACGTTATCACTTTAGGTAGGAGGTGGATGTTGTGGGTGAAATCACAATTGTATCATAGCTGTCATCTTGTTTGTGCATTTCATAGAAAACAGAGGGTGCAAAGGGTTGTATAGAGACGTGAGAGTGTACTGTCTCAGATCGCAGCCTCTCTAACATCATGAGCTGTTCTTGGTCTGGAAACCTTATCTCATGTCTCGCCAGTCTTCGGTGTTGTTTTTATTTATTGGAGTAGCAAGAGAACCGTGTTTTTTCTGATTAAAGGACATGATAACCTTGTTAAAAGTGATTGGGAAAAGGGAAAGTGCTTAAAACTCTCCATTTGACTGTCATGACTTCACAGTGTGGCAGATATTAAGACTTTGAATAACCATTTATTCAGCTGATAATTTGCCCTCGTTTCAGTCCAAATGGCGCTTGCTTTCCCATGAATCTCACCTGATGATACAGGCCAGAGGTGAAGTATGTAAAAACATTCACCTATAAAGGTTTCCCTGTGCCTGGCCACACCCTGGAAACAGGTGCAGGTCTATTATTGTTTGCTCTTGTCACCATAGAGGCTGAACGGGACTGTACCAAGTTACTTTAACTTTGGGGGGGTTGTAAAAGGACTTTCTCTCACTGGATACAAAGATAAGAAGCCTTCCCAAGAAAACAGGTGTGTGTCTCTCAGCTCTGATTTGCCAGCCTGAACCATTTCAACCCTGTAAGTGGAAAAGGTAAAAAATGAAAGGTTTGAGGATCACAGGGATAAAGACACATATCACAGATTATTATTTTAGATGCCGTCATCTGTTGTGTTAAATCTATTTTAACCTAGTTTTATGACCTTAAAAATCTGCTGGATAGCCTCTTGTAAACTTGGGTGTGTGTGTGTGTTTGTCCCCCTGTCTGTGGGAAAGTAGAGTAGGCCATTCACTGACCAGTCACAGAGGAGACAGGGAGGAGTCAGCTTATCTGGTTGTCTCGCGGAGCCACCAGAGAGGACAAATTATACACACACACCTTCAGGAAACACACTCAGCAGACGTTTGGTATTTGACAGACAGACTTTGCCGGGACTCTAGCATGGAGTGTTTAGAGAGACATGCTTTATGCACTGTGCACTCCCACTGTCTTCTCAGGCGCAAACACTTTGTTAAATGTGTACTTTCACATCCAGGCATACACAGATGAGGCATTGATTCATAGGTTGAAACACACCCACAAATGCACACAGCACAGGTAGGAGCCATGGCATCGCAGCCTTAGTGCCACAGAGGAGGATGGCACTGAGGACTGAGGACGAGCTGGAGTACTCCAACCAACCAGAGGAGGATGAGGAATATGTTTGTCTGCCTGGTGATGAAAGCACAGAACAGGATGAGGAGGAGGAGGAAGAAGAAATGGAGAATGAGGATGAAGAGGAGGAGTACATTTGTCTTCCCAGTCATGAAAGCACAGAGCAGCAGCAGGAGGAGGAGATGGACGAGGAGCAACAAATTCTGTGCGAAGGTAGTAGGTGGTATCATCTCCGTCTTCTTCTTGGCTGTGACCAGTTTCTGCAGTAGCTTTCTCGGCGTATCTGACCTGAGAAGCGTGACTCTTCAGTCTTAATTCATTTGTTCCAAAGCTGCGTGCTGTCTGCGGGGGGGTTACTGGATACCTGTGTAACATGTTTTTAACAGGTCTCCTGTGGACTGTGGCTTCATCCTGCAGCTGCAGTGCCTCATGTCGGTGGTGTATCTGGTCTCGGCGGAGCATGGCTCATCCACCTGCTCATTTGACATGTGCAAATATGGGCTTGGCTCTTTATCCAAGCTGCTTCAGTGTTGTGTTAAGTGGTAGCATGCTGCTGGACATTTTAATTTTAAAATGCACAAAGATCCTTACTAGATATTAAGATTTCAGTTTGTGTTTGTTTCAAGCAGTAACCTCTGACTGTTTCACAGTCATGGTTAGAAAGACAGTGAGAAACGTACTTATGGATGACACAGAAAGCCGTGTATTTTAATATGTGTACATAAAGTAAAGGCACTGTATCACGCAGGTGCACCGGAGGGATTTCCTGTGAACTGATCAACTTAAATTTAACTCCTAAAGTTTGGTTTTGTTGCAAAATGTGCATGAAAAGGAAAAAACAAAACAAAACAATGAATTGTCACTTTAAGTATGTGGAGGAGTGCATGAGACCCAGATGTGACTGTGGCATAAACATGTTGTTATAGTGGCAATTAAGATTAATATCAACCTGGGTCCAGTGAGGAAATGATACCCAGTGACACACATTTTACATTCACTGTTTGGGGTATCAGTTCAAATCACAAAGGCTCCTTTCTGTCTGTTGTCTAGGTGTTGTGTTTGTTGAACTTGAACCTGTGTGTTGTCTGTTGCTCAGTAGCAGCTCGGTGCTAGTTGAGCCATAACTTCTCCCCCCCCCGCCCCCCTCCCCGGGACAGACAGAAAACCAGGAGTCTGCTAATAAGTTCTTCCTGAACTTTAATTACATTTTAACTCTGACTCACCAGACTTATCTATTAAGCCAGAACTCATGTAGTTTTAACATTATATGTGTTGTGATCTGATGTGCTGGTGAATTAAGACTTTGACCTCTCTTCTTCTTTATCATTCTGCTGACATGGGGAAGAAAGAGAGACGGAGCAAGCTGCTGCGTCTGTCTTAAGTTACCCGCTCCCCGTATAAAATACAGAGAAAACATCCCGATCACCTTCCAATATTGAGTTACACCTCCTTTTACACAGTCCAGGTTACAGTCACTTTATGGATCGTGTGTGTTCACCTTTTCCTTCGGCACCTGTTTGTAACCAAAGTGGATTAATAAGGTCACTGAGTAAGAATGTGAAATCAACCTGAACCTCAGTGAAAGAAAAGGAAATCCTGGTGTTTTAGAATAGTGGAATTTTATTTTTGGAGCAAGTGATAAATGTGGAATTGAAATCAAACATCCACAGTTGTTATCACGGCTTTCAATTGACACAAAGCTTCCATTAGTTATTTTCAGTTGTACCCTGTTATTGATTCAACCTGGGTGGAGTGGTACCATGGATATAAACCAGCACGTTCAATACATAGACCACACACACACACACACACACACACACACACACACACACACAGAAAGTATGACAGGTGAGCAGGCTGCACCTTGTGCTATCAAGTGTACAATCTCATTATAGTCCAGATAGCAAAAAGGTGCAAGTGGTGCTTTTTGTTTTGCGTGTTTGTGCGCACGTACAGATTTGTTTCCTTGGTATCACCCTGTTCCTGAACGCCTCACCCAGGAGGGAGGGTCATGTATGTGGAGAGTTTTGTGTGTTGTTTTTTTTTTTTTTTTGCATGGTCATGTCTGTGTGTCATCACAGTCTAAATGTTTGAAGTGAGAATTAACCCATAAACCTTTTTTTGATCAAGCTCTCTGGACTGTGACTGTTGTATAAGTAGTTTTCTAACATGTTGGTCAGTCCTCAACTTTGATCCAGACTGAAATGTCACCAACTATGTGATGAATTGCCGTTCATGGTCCCCAAAGAATTGAACATGGTAAACATTATACTTGCTGAAAAATCTTTTTAGTGTAGACTCGTGATGTGCTCAAGAAATTTTACACGACAATAGAATTTGTGGTCCCGAGTTTGACTTGTCGTGGCTTCATCTTGAACCACTTTGCGAACCTTAAAGTAAAAATGAATGAGGAACGTGTCGAGGTGCACTTGTTTGATCAGACACCATGCCTCTGTAAAGCCGCTCCGTGTCATGCAGGCTCATTCAAGCTTGTCTGGTTTGAAAAAGAGCAGCTCATTTAATAATGGATGGTAATGATGGTAAATATCTTTAACTAAAGCAAAGCCAGCTGAGGCTTTGTGTGCATGTTTCCAGCAGCTACACACTGCCTGCGATGTATGAGGATATGGAAATATGTTGTTTGCATCGTCCAGCTCTGCTTTGCATCCTGGGACGCCTCTGAATTTGCTCTATTGTGAACATGCCTGGAGAAAATATAATTTCTGTAGAAATTGAAATAGTTCAATTGCATGGTAATCATGTTTATCATATCATCTTGCTGTGCTTCCCGGTACTGTATGACACATTATGAGATATGAGATGTTCCACACCTCTGGACCGTGTTAACTTCACAACCTTTCTTTCTCCAGCTGACAGTGTTTAGAAAGTGACGAACAAGTCGGTCCAAAAGTCCTCATTCATTTTTTTTTAATCTACAGTTATTTTAATCTACATTGAATGATGGGAATGTAAAGAAGCAGAGAAATAGTTTTGGTGTTTGAAGATCATACAGTTGCATGTGACCCCTGTTTGAATTTTGACCCCTGAGGTGACTAGTTCTTCCACTCTGGACTAAAAACTGCTTCAAGTTTCAAGAGCTTTGTGTTTGGAGGGCGGGGGTTGATAAAGACCTGTTTCTCATGTAGCTGGGATGTGTCAACACTCAACAACTTATCTTTTCTGTGTCACAAGATATGCACGTAGATGAATAGTTGGCTGTAAGTGTCTTTGACTTTAGTGTGTGGGTGTGTACTTCTTAGGAATAACATGATTCATGAGTGGAAAAGAAAGTAGGTAGCAGGAGGAACAGAGATACATTGTTTATTTGTCATTTTCATTGTGAGTTAGAAACAAGATTCCTCTTATATAACTTTGACTTAGTCTGGAATATTTTGCACATTTTTTTAAAGAATTATTCATACTGTTAACCTAATAGTTAAAACCTATTATTGTTGCCTCCATACATGACAAAATTCATACATTTAACCATAAAATATGCCATGCATCATATCTTCAGTCATCTACAGTCATAATGTCACCAAGCTGGAGTGCAGAGTCCAAATTTTACCATGTTTCAGCAAAGGGAGCACAATGATAGTCTTTCTTACACTTTGGATGAACGTTATACGGCCACACATTTAATGCATGCTTTACTAGTGTGATCTTTGGATTCCGACTTAGAAACACTTTCTCTCTGTCTGTGCAGTGCTGTGTGCTGACAGAGTGGGCCAGATGACGAAGACCTACAGTGACATCGATGCTGTCACCCGGCTGCTGGAGGAGGTGAGATTGTGTCGAGTAAAATCAACTTAAACTAGACTAAACTCAAAGGACTGCTGTATGTGCAGACTGTGAGGCCCTTTGGTTACCATGTGGTCTGATAGTCCAAACACAGGTTGCTTTATCATGTCCATGACGAAGGAGGTATAATAGAACCAATAAAAAATACATTTCCGACAGCTGATATTCAAATCAAAGTGATCCTCATCAGCTGCTCGGTGACCCAACAGGATGTCGGGCGACACATCACTTGAGAGGAGCTCAGCCGGCTCTCTCTCTCTGCATGCATGAATAAAAACTGTGAAAACAGAGCGGTCATTGTTAAATTAACCGTGACATTCAACAGCCAGCCATCCAACTATTGACTCAACTCGTTATTCAGAGATGTCATACCATCAGCAAACAGACCAGACAGCTGTTTTCACCGTGTGACAGATCATTGGACCGACCCCTGTTGCTGTGAAGAGTTGACTTCCTTTGCTTGACAATGCATTCATATTCATTATTCAAGAGTTTTGTAACATGAAGTCTAACCTCCTGATCTATTCAGGTGTGGTCATTTGTTCTACATGTACCACTTTAAAGCCAGTAATAGTTAATGATTGCACCCAGACTTACTGAAACACAGGAGTGCCTGGGAGTCATTTGCACAGCCTCATAATAAGCTTTTAATTATAGTTCAGCGCTGGAGTTTTTCTGTGGTTCTGTTCTTACAAGAGTTTTCTTCTGTTGTGTATAGTAAGAGGTATTATGTGTCCTTTTTAAAGGCAGCACAATTGTCCTTGTTGACAACGTGCAGACATTATGTTGTGTCCATGTTTTCATTCCACCTTTTCCGTCTTTGTTGAGGTATTTGATTCAACTCTCACATTTTAAACTTGCTTCTGCTGCAGGACGTTCACATACATTTTTCAGAGAAGAAAACATTTGCTGTTATTTTATAGGATCAGTACTACTCTCATATCTGTCCATTAAACATGACAGAGGGGCCGGAAGCCACTTAGCTTACTATTAATGCTGGCAACGTGGCCATTTCCCAACCTAAATGAATTATTCTTTTAATGTCTGTAATATATTTATAACTGTTTTGGTTTTTTAATGCTAAACAAAACTTTCATTTCTTTGCAGAAAGAGCGTGACTTGGAGTTAGCAGCTCGCATCGGGCAGTCCCTGCTGAAGAAGAACAAAGCCCTGAGCGAGAGGAACGAACTGCTGGAGGAGCAAGTGGAGCACATACGAGAGGAGGTGATAAAAACGTGACATTACCGATACTTCTTATTAAATATGAGAACATGCCAATGATATGTTATTTGACCATTCAAGTTGTTGCCATCTCTAACTGTCCGTGTCTCCTTCAATTTTTCCACTTGTAGGTTTCTCAGTTGCGTCATGACTTGTCCATGAAAGATGAGCTGTTGCAGTTCTATACCAGTGCTGCCGAGGAAAGTGAGGGGGAGTCTACCACCTCCACACCGTGAGTCTTCTTTTCTTGACCTCCTCTCCTCACCTTTCATCACACCTCATCTTCTCTTCTGGACAAAAACATTACGCAGCATCATAAAAACGAACACACATCATGAACAACACTTCCCACTTAAGTCTTCTTTTTTTCTTGCCAAATAATGAGTCTCTTCAGATTTAAGTTTAATTTTCTTTCTAATTTTCTTTTCTTAATGAGTTGTAAATTGTGACTAATAACAAGACAGCTAAAGAGGCTGTTAATGCATGTGATGGGCATTTCACACTGTTGTGACTGACTGATTCACATGGTTCTCTGTGTGTTTTTACAGTTTGCGTCCCAGCGAAAACAATGTGTCAACGCCAACTTTTTTCCCGCTGGACTCCCTGCAAAAGAAACTCAAAGATCTGGAGGAAGAAAACAAATCTTTGCGATCTGAGGTACACACACACACCCGAGCTCCTGCAAGTGCACACACATATTTTTCATAAATATTTTATACATGTCAGCATATGCTCTCATAAATGTACATGCATGTACAATTGCATGCATGCATTGTTTCCAAATATAAAAATATAAAATATAAATATATAAAATATGATATATATAAATATTATATATAAACAATAAAATGAAGAAAACGTTTAATGGTGAGTGATGTCAAAGCATCAATATCTCATGCTAATCATTAATATCTGATCACATTTTATTATTATTTATGTTTCTTTATTTATATGGGACAGTTCACATTAGTTGACACTGATGTGAGTAAGATCAATATAAATGCACCAGGGTTAACTAAGGAGAGCTAATTTGAGCCTGCACACAGCAAGAAAATCCTGAAGTCTGTTTAATTGAGTGGTTTGGGAGCAGCATTGTTTTCATTACGTCCTACAGCCTAAGCGTGACCTCTACAGTGTGTAGTATTGATTAGTCATTTCTCTTTGTCTTGTTTTTTCAGGCCAGTCATTTGGAGACAGAAACCATTTCATATGAGGAGAAGGAGCAGCAGCTTGTCAATGACTGTGTCAAAGAATTACGTGAGTATCTGACTGACTGGAGTCATATTAGGCTCAGTGTTGTATTTGTCAGCCGCACTCTCACTCTCTAAAGGCAGTGAGGCAGCAGAGATGCAGTTTTTCCATTTGATAAACACCTGTTGATGCTTCCAGGTAACTCCAACATGCAGATTTCCTCTCTGGCTGAAGAGCTGGCCAGGAAGAGTGACGACGCCTCCAGACAGCAGGAGGAGATCACACACCTCCTCTCCCAGATCGTCGACCTCCAGAAGAAGGCAAAGCTGGTATGAACCTGCCCCCACACACTATAATATTAAATATCTACTGTTAGTATGTGATGAATATTTTACATTGAGTAATTACCTTTGTCTGATTAATACCTGTGTGCAACGAACACATTGGATAAAGTGTTCTTCATATTTCTTTTTTGTCTGGTGTGTTTGTAGTATGCCGTGGAGAACGAGGAGCTGACTCAGCACTTGGGTGCGGCCAAAGACGCCCAGCGACAACTCACCGCTGAGGTAAAGCATCACTGGATGTTCTGCTCTGGTAGCTTCCACCAATAAATATTAATAATGGAGGACACATTGAGAGGAGAGCCTCAGACCAAACCCTTTTTCTGAGTATTATGAGAGTACTGCTTTAAAGGCTGAATCTCATACATCAATTGCAGTACATTTATGTGGTCCAACATGTAAACTACATGTTCTTCAAGACAAAACATATCATTTATCTCACTTTAAGTGTAAGTTCCCAGTTATTTTTCCACACATTTGGACTTGGAATCAAGACTAAACAGTCATTAAGTACATATGTTAATAAAACAATAACTCAAAGCCACCAGTTGCAATGCAGTTCACATGTTCCACTAACAGAAAGACAAGCATGACAAATATAATCTCCACACCAGATGTAAAAGCTGTATGATGAAAACAGTTTGTTAGCAAAACATAGTTTGTCATTAATTTCTCCCATTTTTGTCTCCCTTTCTTTCTTTCCCCATCCTCCAGTTGCGAGAGTTACAAGATAAGTATGCAGAGTGCATGGAGATGCTTCACGAGGCTCAGGAGGAGCTGAAGAACCTGAGAAATAAAACTCTACCGCTCAGCACACCGAGGCGTTTCCATTCTCTCGGCCTGTTCCCAATGGTGAGTTTCAATTCACTGACATATCTGTCAGCACCTCCACGGTCCCAGTAGCTACTGTACAAAGTCTTTTAATGTCTTTTGCCATGCCTGTGGCTCTGTCGCGAGTGTCGCTGTGCTGACTGTGGCTGCAGGCTCAGGACCTGTCAGCATCCTCAGGCTAACACTAGCACAGGCCCCCGAAAGGCCCCCGGTGATGAGTGTGAGTGTGTGTGTGAAGGCAGATCTCAAGTCATGATCAGCTTCAGTGTTAAGATCTGTGCTGAAACATGAATTGGTTTGTCAGTTGGTCATTTGACAGTAAATTCAGTGTGATTTTGATAGTTCAGTAATCATTTGAGTCAATTTCTTTTACTTTTAAACATCAACCAGTTACTTGTTCTCATATCTTGTGATGTAAATTGGGTATTGTAGTGTTTTTTTAGGTTATGTACAATTGAACAATTGATATGATAGATTTACGCATGAAGACAACAGTCTGCAGTCATAGTAAGGATTGTGATTTAGTTAGCATTGACACTCCTCTGCCACGTCAAACATATTGAGTATACGCTCTGTGTGTGTGTTTTTTTGTTGTTTTTTTTTTTTTAATATTTCTCCCTGCTATACCATTCACTGTGTTAATTAGCACTCAGATTAAAACAGCTAATGGCTCCCAATTTATCCCTTTAAGGTGCACAGGAGACTAATTTGATTTTAATTAGCCTTTCCAGAGGTGGGTGTTTGCAGCTGTCAGAGTGTTTCAGTATGTCACAGTGACAGTGTAACAAGCTGTGGAGTGAAACCCGCCCTTTTTTTTTTTTTAGAAACGCACAAATCCAGACAGGAAGCGGCTGCTGTTGATCAGAGGTCAGCGGCCCTTTCCTTCGATGAGCCTTTCTTTGGTCACCTTCACGCCCTGTGGCATCAAAGCCTGTGCGTGCAGTATAAGGGCGCAGCGGGGCGGTCTACCTGCTGGAGGAGCTTTGGGCTCCAAGCCGCTGAGTCAGCTTGCCCTGCTGATGTGTCCTTGAGCAAGACATGAAATCAGTTGTTGTATAACTCTCTGACCTCGCCATGGAGACGGGAAATGACACACCATTTCCCGACTAATAAGTATGCACAGGGGATAAATAATTATAGGATCTGTGTGTTCGCTGATATGGAGCATTCTCCTTCCCAGAATCAGCTCTCGGTTAATAAGGCCACTTTACATCGAGGAATCTTTAAGAGACTCGTCACAAGGCGCTCTCAACGTTTGCCTTTTTAGTCAACTTTTGCGCACCTGTTGATGTGAAACTGGGTGGCCAGAGTGAGAAGTGTTATGACAGGGTGTGTCCAGCCTGCCACAGTTGAAATGACACGTCAAGGGAAGTGGTTTTGGTTGGTTGTGGAGATGACACTGCACCCGCCGCTCCCCACCCCACCCCACCCCCGCCTCTGTGAGAAGCTATACATACATTTGCCTCGGGGCCTCTCAGACTGCACAAGGCGACAGTCTCCTGCAGTCACAGGAAGTTACTGCTCTAGCTCCCCTCAGAATACGTTCGAACATTTTTGGGAAGTGTGTTTGTGAGAATGCCAAGAGGATAAGTTTTTGGCAAAGATGCAGGCCACAGTTTTACGTGGACGCAAAAGCTCAGCCAAGCATTGGAGAGTTATTTTCAGCACAGCAGTGGGATTCCACATGGTCTCCTACAGTATAACATCAGAAGTATCCCACCAGTAATTATATTGATAGTCTAAACCTTTTTTCCTCCACTAAGTAGTGCCCATATTCAATATTTACCTATAAATCTTTCAATATTTACCTATAAGTTCATTCTGACTGATATATTGGAGGGCCTTTGTTGGCGGCTGGTATTGTTTAATGACCAGCTGCATATATTGGCTGATATTCACAGAAAACATTCGGCGTGTAATGCAGTTAAAAGCACTTGAGTTAATTTAGAAACAGTGTTATCATAGTTTGTCCCGCAGAGTCCACTGTTTACAATACTTGCAAGCGTGCTTTCGATCAGTCTCACGTTAAAAAGGTAGTCAATACGAAAGGGGAAGCGGCTGTTGATATGAACTGGTAGCTGAAAGCACGGTTGTATCTCAATTAGGAAGCGAGCCGTGCTGAATGGCCACTGGGGAATTTATATGAGACATATTTTCCTCTTTCAGACCTGAAAAGTAGAGGATGCTGACCCTAATCTCAACCCTGATGCTGTAAACTATCAAAACATTGTTGAAAACAAACATTGATATCAGCACTCTGCACATTATAGGAGTTATTTTTTCAAAGTGTGAGAATTATTTTTAAAAAAAGCACACCTGTATTATGTGATCTGCAGAAAGATAATAAAAACCATTTGAGAAGTAGCACCCGCTGTGTTGTACGCTGCTTTGTTTTGAGTGAAGATGCTCCACATAGACAAGACAAGGATCTGGGTGTTGTAGTTTTTTTTAAGGGGAGCGGCTCTGATGTTCCCAAGGAATCCTTAAATGTGTACATCTGGACAAAATGTGGTCCCTTGGTGACTACTAATATCGATATCTGTAAATATGCGCTTTGTTCCCGCTGCTTTAACTACATTTCCCAGAATTCCCTTCGAGAGCCAATGTTTACTTGCTGCATTCAGCGGTGAGTTATTAATAATAGTCGGCGCAGGGAGCAGTGGAGGGTGTGTAGTCAGAGCACGACAGAAAGAACTCCTCCAGTTTGGAAAAGTTAGCTGCCCCCTTTTAGTCTAAACACTGATGGTGGATGTTTGCAATGCATTGTGGTTGATTTGAGGGTTACTGCCAATTCAAGAGCTTTGTTTCTGCTTAGTTTGTAGAGAGGCAAAGCTGGGGCGCTGTCGCCAAAACCCGACAACTGCTCACGTTTCTTAAAAAGTCTGCAACAGAGATTTAATATAGCCACACTGGTAATGTGTCAATGTGTGAAGTGTCTGCTGGGAATAAGGAACATGCTGCATGAGAAGTATCAGTTTCACAAAAGGGTCGAAGGGTGAAATCTAAATTAAAATTTTGAGTTAATTTAACAAAAAAAACAAAAAAAAAAAAAAAAAAGGCCAGCTATTCATCGAAGGCCTCTAACATTCGAGCTTCGGTAGAGAAAAATGTCCATGCTCAGAAGCAGTGAAAATATCCAAAGGGCAGAGATTAGGCAGCTCGGTGTTATTCCTCTTTAATACGGACTTGTACGCAACAGGGACGTGGACATATGTTCACCACATTTCCACACATCCTTTCACATTCAAACCTAAAGTGTGGAGACAGAAAGGGCATTTCAACCCTCCTGCCTCTTCTCCTGGAATCAGATTTCACTCGATCTTTTCCTACTGCGTCTCTTTCATCATTCCTACTGTCTTCATAAAAAGGAAGGAATGCAGACCGTCCAGTACTCACATTCCTCTGACAAACAGGAGAAACTGAAATCCTGCTTGTGTAACTCGTTTCCACTGTACAAGTTTGAAGCTTTGGTTTCTGTTTTTATTTTATTTTTTTCCGTTGTCGAACATTAGCAGCTGTGAGAGGATATACCTGTGCCGCCGGTGTCACTAACTAACCTCTCCGTGCTCTCTGCCTCCTCTCCGCCGCCCTCCAAACTGCAGGCTAGCGGGTCCTCTCAGACCACTTGTGAGGGTTTTCCTGTGACGTTAGCCAGCGTGGCTTTATTAGTTTTGTGGTCATAGCTGGTCTTACACTTGTTGTCATCACTCTGGGGTGTTTCCTCCAGCTGAGGCTCGTAAAACACATTGCTTTGTGACTGTCCCTTGATGTGGGACTCATTTTACAGTTATTACACCCACAAATGGGCTGTGCGGAGAGCGGGACGCAGCGCGTTGCGTACCGAGCTCTGCTGCATGGCGCTAGCGGCGGCGCTTAGCTGGGCGGCTACCGGGATGTTCATTAGTGCAATTTCTTGGCAAGCTGACTAAGCATGAAGAGGCACTTTTTGAGGCACTTTGTGAACATCATAGCGACGTTGTTCCAGCTGCCTTATTAAATGTTAAATGGGCGTTCTTCCTATGAGAGCCCAGCTGTCAGCCTGATTTTAACAGTGTGTACGGCTGAGTGTATTTACAAGCGCTTATGGTTCAAATAAAGATTTTGTTTCTCCAAAAAAGAGCTTTTAGAGGTCTGGCAGAGTCGGAGAGTAGAAGCAAGTGTATTAAATGTCAAAGGTCCTTCGTGCTTTGTCAGTTTACCTTTTTAAAACCTTCCCGAATTATGGCATCTGCCCTTGGTTGAATTTAGTGTCAGTCCTGCCCTCAAACATGGCTGGAAGGTGTTGTCTTATCAAAGATAATCTTCAAGGTGTAATACGTGCTGTGTGTTCCACACCCAAGGGCTCCGTGCTGAAGAGGCTGCGCTCGTGTTCCTGCTCCGTCAGCGCGGCCGTGAAATTAACCAGTGGGCCCTTCATCTGAGAGACAGCTGTAGATAACATATAGATGATTAACCTTTCAGCTTGTCCTCTCACACACTCCAGCTCTGCGCGTTTAGCTCAAGTTTAGTCTCACCATGTTCCCTCGCCCCCATCCCCACTCTCCCTCAAGACACTGTGAAAACAAGGGTCAGTTTTCAAGCACGTCTCGGCTAGATTTAATGGAATATCTCGAACGCGGAGGGATGGGGCAGAGGAAGGAAAGGTCTTGCAAAACACCACGGCGCGCTGCTGGAATGAGCAAGAGTGCATGTTTATGTGCGGGCCAGCTTGCGCGCCCGAGCGTGTGTTTTCCGCTCATGTGAAAAACCTACCTCTTGTGAGACCCTCGCCGCCTTTGCTCGTTTGTTGTCGTGTCCTGGAATTTACTCTGATGTTGTAATGTTGTTCTCATATCTGCACGTGACCCACGCCTTCTCTCAGGGCCATATGGAGAGGGGGAGGAAAGTCTGGTCATAAAGAATTAACGAAGGCATAACAAGAAGAGAAATGTGTTTTTATATGGGGGAGGGGAGAAAGGGTGAAAGACAGAGGGAGCAGGGACAAGGGAAGGGGGCATGTGAGAGAGGTGAGGATTAGAGGAGAGCAGCGCTGCCTGATATTCACATGTTTCTCTTTTCCTCTCTCTCTCTCTCTCTCTTGCTAAGCTGATGTGTGTCTTTCAGTGCGAGTATACAGACGGATTACCTTATGCAAACACCGGGCCTTTGCTTTGAATAGGCAACACAGATACTCGCAGCTAATGTTTTCCTTATCAGGGGCTCCTCCAGCCAATCGCGCACTGTACGGGGGAGAGACTGGGAAAGCAACAGGCCATTCATTTGCCGTGGCTCCATTGTGCCCATATGCAGTGTGCATGCTCGCATCACAATGGGCCTAAACTACGCCTGACCCCCCTCTCATTTCCTACCATTTAAGTTGTGTTTTTGGGAGGGCCGCCCCATCCGAAACCACCACCTATTGCGAGCGCGGCGGGGTTGGGGTCAGATCTGGCGAGGTATGGGCTGGTACCAAATATCCAGGGTATGAGTACCACGGCCCAAAATATCCCGGTAAACAGTGTTATCAGTGTTATCAGAAAGTTAGAAAAATGCTGTATGTGCCAAAATGAAGTGGACTTACTTGACCGCATGTTTGACTTTTTACCTTTTTCTCCTTTTCACTACTTTTGTTCTCTACCTTTCCCTTCATTTAATGCTCAGAGGAATTTCTTTAAGTCCCCCCCACACTGACCCTGATCTTTGACCCTACATGCTGCTTTTTTTTTTTTTTTTTCTCAAAGTCAGGGGTTCAAGCGAATTAAACCGCCATGCACTCATTAAAAGTCACTCAGTGTAAGTGTGTATCCGAGCTGCGAGAAGCACATTGTCAGGATATAAATACTGGCTGCTCAGCTGCCGTGGTCGGTCTGTCACTGTCACAGCCGAGCTGGATTTTCTTGCCTTGTGGCTGTTATACTGAGTGTCAGCATGTGACATGTGTTCATCAGATGGGTGAGCGGCTTGTCCCATATGGCGATGTAAAAAAAAAAAAAATCCGGGTTGTGAAGACAGCAGCGCAGCACGGCTCTGTGTTCGCGGTAACATCTGAAAAAGCTGGGACTGGGAATCACAGCAGAGAAAGTTGCCAGTGACGCCTTTTTCCCCATCCAAGTGTTTTTTATTCTGTCGGAGTTATTTCACAGAGTGAGCATTTATTGTGGCTGCAGTCACTTCGTGTATTCGTATACGTGGCACATGATAACACCTTGTTTTCACAGTGATTGTATCGTTTTATTATGATGAATAACTAAATAGCCATTTAGGGGTGTAAATGATTATTTTCTTGATTAATTGGTTGATATTTTGGTCTGTAAAATGTCAGCAAATGGTGAACAATGTTTTAGATATTCATATTATCATACAAGAGCAAATGTTTACATTTCAAAAACTGGAACCACTGAATTTGTATCTTTCTGGCTTATAATAATAAATGAATAGGACTGATCAGGACTGAAACAACTTATTCCTTTACAGCTGTTTTGATAATTGATGAATCATTTATAATTTGTGAGAGGATGCTCCGTTTCTTTAACTTATGTGAAATTAAAGTGAATATCTTCAGTCAAGCAAAACGAGACATTTTAAGATGTCTCAAGCTTTAGAAAATCATGACTGAGTTATAATGATTTTTCTCAGTTTTCTGACATTTTATAAAGCGAACAGTGAATCGATCAATTGTGAAAATGATCAGCAGATCAATAGAAAAATCTGAAGAATTATTACTTTCTGCCCAATAAACAATCTTCAGAAATGTTGCCAATGAATTTTCTGTTTGTTGACTCTGTTGATGGTTGCAGCTCTGCAGTAGTTCAACGAACTGTTTATTCAAAGAAATGTATATGTATGTATTTGTATGTATTATATATTTAATCAGGGAGTTACCTAAGTCTACTGCATAGTGTTCATTTTTTCTCACTAAGTACAGTTTACCCCACCAGCACTTTGTTTAAGAATGCTTGTCAAATTTTGTTGTTTTGTTTGTTTGTGTAGGACATATTTGATATGAAATGTTTGAATAAACTCATAACTGATGATAAAACGAGTGATAAAATAGCCCAGACTTTATTTATGGACATCTGTTTGTGATAATAAAATAATAATAAAATACATACATGTATGATATAAAGAAACCTTTTGAACTTGAACAAGAAGTTGTTTTTGGTTTTTAGAACAATGTCCATGATGACATTTGGAAATGAGCCATGTAACGTCAACGCTGCTGGTGTATTTGTCGGTCTACTTCTTGTTTTACCTGTTTCTCCGTATAAATTCAGAAGAGGGAAAGCTCTAAAATGCTGTTCGGGCATGTGAACGACTGAATCATAAATCTGTTGGTCACGGAGGAATTTCTTCTGTAAGTTCTATTTTCTTCTTTCCACTTTAACTTTTGGACGTGAAATAAGTCGTGAACTCTGTTTGAACCGGCTTTTTAAAAAATAAACCTCAAGTCTGAATTTGTGAAAGCTGCAGGAACTCCGAAATGGAGGGAGGGGGGGGACTCGCCCTGTGTTGCAGTCTTGCACACTCTACTGCGTGACCTCCAGCCTGGCTCCTTCTCCCTCTTGAGATGAAAGGGAGGACAGGCACGGGGGCATATTTGGGATGGTGCTGGACTGTAGCATGTGAAAATTGCAGCTGATCAGCGGGGAGGGGAGAGAACAGGGACAGAATGAGTGTACATTCATTAATGCTCGGGCCAGACAGACAGACAGAGGCATACAAACAAAAGCTGCATGGAAATACTCTCTGTCTACTCCCTCTCTCTCCCTTTGTGTATTTTTTTAGTTTTCCGTACTCCCACTTCTTAAATACGTCAAACCGGTCCGACCTGAAAATGGATGAAACATACCAAAATACACCTGAGACTCGAAGTAAATGAGGCTGGTTTTATCCATCATTACTGTAAGAAGTTAGATACAAGTGACCAGCCACCAGCCATCAGATACTTAGCAGTGATGCCGGTTTGCACTTTATGCCTCCTTTAGGAAATAGCAGGCTGTTGAATTTTTTTTTATCAGCACAGAAAGAAAGAGGACTTTGCTCACATTAAGTTGTTTTAAACGAGCTGAAGGTCACGTTGGGTCGTCCATTCGCCCGTGACCGAAGCGGTGTAGCTGTTGTTGGGTAGCTGACTGCAGAGAGCCTCAGGAAACACGGGGAAGTAAAGAGAGAGAGGGAGAGAGAGAGAGAGGGGGTGAGGCAGAGTTGGCCAGTCGTTGGTAACATGTTACACGTCTCACACTGCCAAGCCGCCAGGATGACCCCGCGCTCTGTAAATCTTTTAAGGAAAGGAATGCGCGTCGTCCTCGCCGTGTGGCATGTCTCGGCGACCTGACATCGGCCCCTTCTCCCTCGACTTTTCACCATTTCACTGTCGCTGCCGCACACGCGCAGACGCGGCCCCCGAGATCCTGCGCAATGATCTCAGCGCTGGCTGCAGCTCGGCCATGAATGAGCGAAGCTGCTCTGAAGTCGGTGTTTATGGAGGGCCCCGCTCTCTCGGAGGGGAGAACCAAAGTTAAATAAATACTCGCTCCATCCTGTCTGCATTAAGGGCCTGCACACATGGCTTTGACGTCAGAGTGACATTAAACAGGGTGGGGTGGCCCAGCCAGCTCCGACAGGCACGTGCACACACACACACACACACACACACACTCTCTCTCTTACATACACAGCTTGCTATTAAAATCCCTGTGTTGTCTTTTCTTGTCACTATCTTTTGTCTGTTTTGTCGTTTTCCTCAAATTCTC
>JAKKUS010000449.1:40000-69445 GCA_023238725.1 Scortum barcoo
AATTTAGTTGTAATTGCAGCTTACTTCACCGGCACAGACACTTAACTAGTCCAGGCTCTTTTGAGCTTCACAGCTCTCCCTTCAATCCTCTCAGGCCTTTTCATTTTTCTGTCCCATTTTTCTGTGACACCTTGCTGTCTTGTACGTTATCTCTCTCTCTCTCTCTCTCTCTCTCTCTCTCTCTCTCTCTCTCTCTCTCTCTCTCTCTCTCTCTCTCTCTCTCTCTCTCTCTTGTCTTACTTTCACGGTTGAGTTTCTTCAGGACACAGGAGGGGGCTCTCTTACGCAAAGAGGACATTTTTCATTGGTGGAAAGCTGGCCCATGTCCTCGTATTCAAATGATTTAGAGCCTGGAATCAGCTCGGACACGGACACACATACGTGCTCTCACACACAGCAAGCGGGAGCCGGACCACAGAAACCGGTTTCTTCTCAGGCCTCCGCTCACCTGCAGAACCAAGGACTGTGTTACAAAATGTCGACTGAACATAAAAACATCCAGTCTAAAAGAAACAGGCAATAAGAATAAAAGTGCAAAGGCACACATGATTTAGCATCCTTTCTTTGGACGTTACACAGTTAACAGGCTGTCAATGGAACCTGTGTGTACATTGTACATTTATCTTAATTTCACCCTTTTTTATTTCAGTCGGTGTACATGACTTGCCCCTGCAGCCGTTGTTGCTCTTACAGGAATATGTTGTGTTTTTAGAGAATTTACTTGTTTACCATCCAGTTATGAAAACAGAGATACTAAAATCATTCATGTGTCCCTGGGCACAGATTGTTGCCAAGTCCCAGTTCTCTGTGTACCGTAAAAATGTAAACAAATTATGATGGCAAATAACACGGTATAGACAGAACAGCTGAGACTACCCTCTATTTAAATAGCAAGTAAAGGCCTGCCGCCACAGTCGACCAGTCTTAACGCTCTAACAGAATCCATGAAATGACCTTTTTTAGGTTTAACACCCTCGTAACCGTTCTGACAGAGAGCTCCAAATATCCAATCAACGTGGTTTATGTATATTAGCATCTTTAGACTTCATAACTTCATTCATATACATATCTTTGTGGTAAGTATCTAACTTTGTTTTCCTATCATAAATACGGTTTTGTGCAGTGCCACTGACGTTTGAGAAGCCAAACTCATTCTGAGCAGAACAACATATCTCGTGTGTAGCTGAGAGACACATGGGGCATTTTGGTGTCAGATGCGTTGCTCAATGGATCAGTTACTTCATTGACATCCTCTCAAGAACATTGCACAAGAGTTCCTGTGATTTTTTTTATTTTTTTAAAAAAATTTTTATTACAGAAATCAGAGTTTTTTTTACCTCAAAGAGTGACCGGTTGTGCTGTGGTTCTGTTGAGGGTTTCACTTTGGCTTCTGGAGGGCCAAGGAACACTATCAGTGAGAGAGAAAACACCCTGAATGTCTCACAGCAAAACCTGTTCTCGATCAAGACACTGAAACCTTATGAGGAGGCTCACTGTTAACTAGAACATCAACACTGCGTTTAGGGGGGGGCAGGCAAAATTCATATAAAAATAAATAATTATAAGATATAGATAAATAGATACAAAGATAAGATAAAGATAAAGAAAAGCTACAGTAGAAAGTACACAAATATAAATAAAATACCTACCCAAATAAATCTGTGATTTTGAGCTTTTTGTTTGCTGAAGAGCACGCGGTAACAGTTCAGACTAAGAGAGCGTTGGAAGTTCATTTTCTCTGGACACAGAGTGGAAACGTTGACTTGTATGCTGAGTTTGGTTTGTTTAGGTTCACACTGCCCATTTGCAAACAAACCAGCTCATAAACAGAAATCACGTGTACTCACGAGAAACATCTTGATTGGACAGTGTTGATAGTTGAGTGTGTTGATAACCAGAGATTCAGGATTTTGAGGGAAGTTGGGAAGTAGAGAGAGATCCACATTTTCAGGCTTTGTGACACGGTTGTCTGATCACACACGACTCAGACTGCATTGTTCTCACCTGGCTAGAAGGATCAAAGTGAAGGAGTCAATGCTCCACAGTTCAAATAAACTGCTTCAAACATTTCTGCCGTACAGACACCCTGAAATTGCCTTCATCAGCTTGGAGTGTGAGGGGCTTTCCCAGCTCCAGCTCACAGCTGAGCACAGCTGATAGGGAAACACCAAAGCAGCCTTCCAAAAACTTGGTGATCAAAGATGAAAGGCAGCGTCTGAAGGCAAGTGCAACGCAATCCAGTTAAAGATCTCTCGGCGAGATTTCTTGAAAGAGCTTTTGTTCTTCAGATTTAAAACCGGCGGTCACGCAGTGGAAAGGGAAGCAATAAAAATATCCTATCTCTGCACTCTACTGTTTGCTCACCAAAGTGATAACTTTGTTTTTGCGGTTGTATAAGTGGTGAGTTTGAATGAGAAGCCCTGAGCTGCAGAGCAGAGGGGAATGCTGTGTAATAAACAGTGCAGCCGGGAGGGCTGTTGTGAAGATTTGATTTACTGTTGGAGGTTGTCCTGTTGCTGTCACCACTCAGAAATGTTCATCCCGTGCGTGCATCCCTCCTCCTCCTTCTCTGTTCACGAGTGTGCATGTGTACGTGAATGTGTGTGGCCTATTTTTGTTTGTATGTTTATCTTGCGTGTGTCCGCACTGTCAGTCAGTGATGGAAAACGTCCTGGGTCTTCTTCCTCATTTGGTACCAGAGGAAATATGACTCAAATGGACGCCATTAGTCCTAATAGGCCGAGGCCAGCTGCACAGTGAGACACACACACACACACACACGCATGCGTAGAAAACGCTCAAACAAACCTAAAGAAAACATGCAGTGTGTTTGGGGAAATTTTACATTTCTTTTTTCCCCTCTCTCCACCACTTTGAAAAGACTGTCCTGTTTCTTTTTTTTTCTTTTCTTTTCAAGTTAAAATATTCTCTTTTGTTGTCCTGGATAGTAAAAGTTGAGCCCCTCTAGTTTAAAACATTTATTTTGTCAACTTTCAACAACTCCAGCTCCGGCCAAAAGCTATCCAACTTTAGCTTTCAGTGGCTAACTTGTGGGATATGGTGTGGTTGTTTTTATTGTTGTTGTTGGTGTATGCAAAGTATGAAGAGACAAGTCAAATTTCACAAATTTACTATCCAGCAAGTAGTAAAACAAAGGTATAAATAACTGTATATTGCATTCACAAAAGAAAAAAAATTAGACACCTTATGTCATAATTATGAGTTACTATAAACACACATACAGTACATTACTGTTCTATTTAAACACTTTTTAATGTTCCAATTGAAGGAACTGAGGGTGGATTGCAATTCGCTGTGACTGTACCTTTTTATATGATAACATGTGAACTTGATGAACTTGATTCAAATGTTGGTTACACTGCTGGGAGAGAGCGACTTCCAGCAGGTCAGACTGGGTTTTCTGCCTCGACAGAGAAAACAGTCGACTTAAGGTGCCTGCGCAGTGTTGACATACTAATATTAATGCCATTCACATTAAGTAACATTAATGTTTCCCACTGCCTCTACCCTCAGTGGGGTGCCAGTGGGGTCTCTACCCTCAGGTTTGAAACCATTATACATCATATATTGAAGTGTATTTTTCTAGTGTGATGACGTTTTCCTATTTGTCTCCTCCCTTGCCCCCCTCCCCTCTCGTCCTCTCAGAGAGGGACTACACCAGTCTATGTGAGAAGCAGCCCATCGGTCGGCTGTTATTCCGTCAGTACTGTGACACCAGGCCGGAGCTGAAGCGCTGCATCGAGTTTATGGATGCTGTGGTAAGACTTGAACCGTCATCGCCACCACTCTGCTCATCCTCTAATGCTCTCATAGCTACTCCTTCTGTCACACGTCCTCTTTTACTCACAGTCACAGTCCCTGTTTTCTCAGTCTCAGTCTCTCTCTGGTTCGTCTCTCTGCCGTTCCCCCCCGTGAGACTGGCCCCTGCGGAGCGAGGAACGGGAGAGGAAAGTCAGGCCTTGGTCCTCTGCCTGCTCTTGGCAGCAGCTTTGGGTGGTGGGTGGGGTGGGTGTAGGGGGTGATTAGCGACTTAGACAGGCTGTCAAAGAGCAGACCCCTCCCCTTCCTCCATGCACTCCTCCATGAGGTCAAGCCCACGTCAGAGGCAGGTCCCCTGGGTGAGCAGGCAAACACAGTCCCGAGCTTGTGTCTCGGCCCCTGGAGGTATGCGAGAAAGGAAAACGGGGGGGGCACCGTGCTTTTTTTTTTTTAAATGAGAACCTACATTCGTCTTTTTCAAGGTAGGCAGACAGGGACATAGGTAGGCAAGCTGACTGACACACACTCACACGCTGACCGACTCGAACGCTTAGACATGGATCGAGCAGCATTTTAGTGCTTAACGTTGAAGACGTCACGCCTTGGCTGCGATGCGTGGTCGCGCAGCTTGGTCCCATTCCTCTCCGCCGAGCTTGTTTTCAAACAAAACACTTGACTCGAAGCAGTCAAACTCCAGACCTTCTCCCCGCCTGCAGCCATATTTGACCAAAAACACAATCTGTGGTGGTGTGACGGGGTGAAAACTGAGGCCTTGTCCCGCTAGATGACAGATGCAACGGGCGAAGCGTGACGATGAACATGTTTGCCAGTTTGCTGCCCCAACTAAGATGAGCTGTTTTATCACCAGGAACATCTCCCTGTTTGTCTGCGGTATTTTAATTTCTTCGCCTCTCTTGTTCCTCATTAACCCCTCCACCCTTGACTTTCTATCTCTTCCTCCTTGTCTTAACCCTCTTCTCTGCCTTCTGTTGCCCATCTCTCTCTCTCTCTCTCTCTCTCTCTTTCTCTCTCTCTCTCTCTCTCTGACCTTATGTGGAGAGATTTTAAAGATGGCTGAATGAGTATGACTTCCTGTGCTGGTGTGGTTCACACTTCTGTTCTTCTCTGACAGGGCATGTACCAGCTAGCTCCTGATGAGAAGAGGAGGGACTGTGGACTGAATGTTTTAGACACATACTTTAATAATGGGGTAAGATGCACACACACTGGACTTAATAGCAGATCTGCCCATTACAGGCATAAGAAATTATTCTGATATATGTTTAGGTTCATGTTTGCTCACATTTGCAAATTGCATCTTACACTTTCCATCTCATCTCACTGAACTGCATAACTGTACTTAGTACATTAAAACAGCTATTTTGAAACAATATTAGTTTGTTTTTGATTAAATATGGTTTATTTCTTCTTTGTTCAATTATGTTGTAATTACATCTAAAACAACAACATATTTATAAATTACCAAAAACCTATTTATCAGCACAGTGTATCATATGTGGTGGACTGTGTCAACTCTGTCCAAAGATGTGTAATAACTGCTTAGCATTGGTGACTTGTGTATTACTAGCACCTCTCTTTGCGGCAGCATTAGGCAATGTTTACACATCCACTTTGGTTCTCTTGGTTGGTTAATTAGCATTATTGGTGGAGACTCTAGAAGTCTAGAAGTCATTTTTCATAAAACATAATGATTAACGTGCACGTAGGAGGAAATGCATTTGTTAATCTGATAAAGTTTAGCTTTTGAACGAATAAACCACATCGAGACAGATTTTTAGGCATGGTCCACAACGCTGTTTACCGCGCCCCACCGGCCAGAATGAACCGGACCAAACTCACAAACGAGCCAAAGATTTGTTTTAAACCCGTACCAAACAAGTGAGGTGTGACCGCAGCCAGCATGTCACGCTCTGCCAGCCAATCAGAAAGGGACGAGCACACTGATAAGGTTTTTAATCTCTTTCCTTATCCTGTAGCCATATCACGCCACCAACCCTCTTTGTTTCCGTCCCTGTCTTCCTGCCTCACCGTCTGTCTCTCTCTGTCACCCTCAAGTCGGCCGCCCATTTGCCAGACATACCCCAGGATGTGGTCGCTGGGTGTCGTGAGAGGCTGGAGCAGAGTCCCTGTAAGGAGCTCTTCAATGACTGCACCAAGTAAGCCTCTGTCTTCTCCACACACCTGGCATACCGGGTCCTTTTTATGCTTTCTGCGACTGTGATCGGACCTGCAGCTCTCAGTTATGAACACACTCTGTAAATGAAATGCTTGTTTGTTGGAACATATAGATTTTTACTTTTTTTTTTTTATTTGAATCTGGCCATTAAAGCACAGTGGCACCAATAAAACCCTGCTCCTTCGGAAAGCGCGCGCGTGTGTGTTTGTAGACTGTGTGGAATAGTGCACCCTGTCACTAGTGATGATGAGGCAGCTGGCACCTGGAGCGCAGTATCACACACACACACACACACACAGACTTGCAAACACACGCGCAAGTGGAGGCGAATGAAAAAGAGCAGTGGGCAGAGAGAGCATCCGGATGGCTGGCATGAAAACAACAGCAACCTCAGTGTTCCCCGTACACACAAACACACACATAAACACAGATTTACAAACACATAAACACACTCTCACACACACACACTCTCACACACTCCTGCAGGTGTTTCTGCTTCCTGCTCCGTGAGCCAGGAGAAGCAGACAGACCAGTGATTATTACTTCTCATTGCACAGACGCACACACATTCACACACCTCAACGTAACCTTGTATTAGCCCAATAATTTAGCTCTGTCACAGGTAGCCTCTGTTGCCCCGGACGTCAGCTGAATGATGTATTGTGAAATGTATATCATGACAAGCTGCCACATTTACCTTGGTTATGATAAAATTCCTCTAATATGCGTCCTGACTAGCCCTTTTCAGAAAACATTGCATCAGGAAGATAAAACAAATACACCAGAATGATTAAAAAAATAATATTGTTGAATTGTTTTAGCAACCCAGATGTGATTTTTGGAAGAAAATGATTTGCAAATGACACATGACCTAGGTCATATGCCATAAAACATACTTTATTCTTCAGAGTTTGTTTGTCAGGGACCATGTGAAAATATATGACAGGAATTTATCACGTCAACACATAAAATGTACAGCACGGCACAATCCACCCCGCATCAAAGCAGCAGGCTTCAAGAAAACAGACCCACGTTTCCTCAGTCCTGGCAACAGCTGAATGTCTGTGAAGTCCCGACTCTGAGCCACACAGGCAGACAGGTTTGGGTTGGAAATGCTGCGATTCAGCCTCTGATTCACTTGAGCTTCCCCCGGGGAATACTGGAATCTGCTCGGAGGAACTCAGGAGAAGTGGTTGGGAAAACACTCTGCTATGTTCCCAACCTGCGCTCCTGTTTTGGCACGTAGATACACACGTAGAAATCTGCTCAACGGCTGCTGGATTTCTAAAATCAATAATCAATATGGTTCAGAAGCTGGGCATGCTGACTGTGGAGAACACACACACACAGGTTTTCTTTTTTATGCTGCAGTTTACCTCCTGGGTGTTGCTTTATCCAGACCAATAATTTAGTTGAATGCATTAATGTGTGTGACACGACACACGCATTCAGTTATCTGCATTATCGTTTGTATGCTTTTGAGGTTTGAGTTGACAAAATGAGCAGCGCTGAAACATAGCAAGAGGTTTGTGTGTGTATGTGTGAGAGAGAGAAAGCAAACACTCTGCTAGGGAGAGTTTGAGCTGGGCAAGGTGGTGACTTATTTGTGACATCGGTGGCTGACACACACACACACACACACACACACCTGTCTTTTCACATTGGCATCTCAGGTCATGGTCTGTTGGCCCTGTTTCCTTCCCTTCTGCATGCATCTCTATTTTAACACCTCAGAGCAGTCAAAGTGGCACTGGGGAGAGCGGAGAAATGGTGAGAGAGTGCGACGCCGCTGAACTACAACACTGACGCTCCACACTTTGTGCCGTGGGAAGCACAGCATCCACTGCATTCAAACGTCTTGACCGGATTGAAAACGGAGCAGGGCGAGGAAGTGATGGGCCGGCAGAAAAGCGCAGCGCGAGGGGCCGAGTTAGGGAACCCGCAGAGAGTAATGAAAGGAGAGCAAGGGGGAGAAACTGGGGAAAGTGAGGAGAAATGGAAAGATGGTGTTAAGGAGAGGGGGCAAAACAGCGGAGTGTACAAACACAGAACAACACAGGCACGTGTTTGTGTTACTGAAAGCCTCGCAGCAGCAGCAGCACATCAAGTGTTTTTGAATGGGATTCCTGTTCAAGTTCGCTCATCACTCCTTCCACTATCATGATTATTTATATTCCTGTGGAATTTTTATTTTCTTTTAATTTTCTTATTCCAATATGTAATCCTGACCCGGGGCTTATTCACTTTTTCTTCTCGGAGGGAAAGCCTGTAGGAAAGCGTGGTGCTGCACGTGGAAACGTGACTTCTGGCAGAGCTGCACACCCACTAGCAGAAATGTATTAGCTCACTCATGGATTTTCTTCTGCTGCAGTGGAACATACGGTTATGTCATACCAAGAGCAAAGCGTGGCCTTTGGTGCTTGTGTGTCGTAGTGTTGTGTGCATCGCCGGTCTCGACAAAGGTTCCTGCGCTGCTTTTTCTCCCCCTTGTCCCCCGTCCCCCGTCCCCCCTCTTGTAACAAAAGCCATATTGTAGCTGTGTTTATTTCTGCTCCCAGTGGTGTCTGTCTGAGGCTCGACTCCAGGCACTGCTAGGCTCCTGCCTTTCTGGAGCCCCTCTCTTAAAGTGTCCGGTTTTGTCTTGTAAGACTGAATGAGGACAACGGCTGAGTCTCAGCTGAGAAATTTAGTCATTCAGGCGGCGGATTGATGGCAAAAGACGTGTCTTGTCCTTAAGACTATATTGAAAACGTGGTATTGTATCCTTGGAGGTCACGGCACTGACCAGCACTAACAAATTTTAATTGAGCTTTGGTGTTGGTGCTTTTCTGCGCAAACTCTTTGTGAGCCCGGCAACGGCAGAGGACGGATACTATACGTCCTGTCCGAAGAATAGATGGATGTTCAAAACAACTGGGTCCCATGATGACATAATTCAGCTTTCTTTCACACAGCAGAGGGTGCTCCCCTTGTGGAAACTCTCTACTCTTGAGCCGTTTGCCAAGAACAGCCACCCCAGGGCTGTTGGTAACCACAGGCAGCTTTCCTCATCCTCCTTAGTGATGAAGTAATTTTAAAGTACGGTCGAGGAAAATCTCCCTGCCAAATATGAGCATCTCTTCAGCGTTTGGGTGGTGCAGGAGGGATATCTGCTGGAACTTTGGTTTTCAGTCATGTGCTGTAGGCTGGCTGAAGACATTTTGATCGCTTTGGTCAGCAGGAGAGAAAATAGTTCTGGTGCAGTGAATATTATCTGCATTACACTCTGTGCTGAAGCTTTCCAAGCTTCCAAACTAATAACATTACTGATTTCAGGGGTCACATCTTTTTCGCTTGAAGTAAAGTAGTCAAGGCAAAGGTGTACTGTAAGTCACCTTTGGGAACCTGAAGGGATTGTTGATTAATATCAACTTTTCAACTGTAGTTTGGCCAGATATCAAGTTTTTTTTTAGTATGTGTTTCACCTTTTGAAGGCTAATAATCGAAGGCAAATCATATTTTCAGTGTGTTGGATCATGATACTGTATGTAGCATCTTTAATCAAATTGGCTACATAATTTACTTTTGTGGTGAAAACTCAATTTCTTTTCACGTTACTTGCATATGTTTGAGGTTGCCTTTGTACCAGATTATTGGCTATTGCAAGTGTTACTTGGTATCACACATAATAGTAAAAGACTAACACCTCTTCAAGATAAGGATGAACCAGTTAGATTTTCTAAGCCTTTTGGCTCCGTTTCTCTGCTGCAACACAAAGCAGATATCAGAAATCCTGTTTTCTTCAGCTTCATAAAGTTGGCTGTGAGAGGTGTTTATCAAGCATGATGCTACTGGTGCTGGTGGGGATTTTTGTCTTTAGCTGGATATATAAAAAAAAAAACTCTGCATTGAAAGCTTCATGTAATATTTTTATGACCTTTTTTGTAACACAGTGATCACAGTTTAACCATGTTAAAATATTAAAATATCTGTATTTGTATTTTGCCTGCTGTATCGTGTGTTGACTCAAGAGAAAGGAGGAGGAGGCGATGAGGCTGTGACGTTTCGTGACACCTCCTTTATTTAAAGAGCTTTATCTTTGCATCAGCGTGCGTGTTAGTTACCTCAGTCCTTCATCTTATGGCATAACTTTTTTCAAACATTCTTTAGGTGATTATATCTGAATACATGACATCATTGGCATAGATTTGGACGGCTTCACACGCACGCTCACATGTGAGGCGAGGTGAGATTAGATGTTACGCTCAACCTTGGTAAAAAAAAAAAACGGTTTCCCCAAAATTCCCCGTTTCCTGCTTGAGTCGAGTGGAATGTCTCTGTTCAAAGGCATTTTTCATTTTTCACGGTGGTGCATCGGCATCAGTCTTTCCACTGAGAACAAGCTCTGAACCGTAACACAGCTGGCAGTGCCTAAACACACACACACAAACACAACCGTGAACACATATGTGATTCAGGGGGTAGTCAGATAAAGAGGATGTGTGCGCTTTTAGTCATTGTAAAGGTTCAAAGCAGACAGCTGGTCCGTTCGTCTGTCTGGGAGGTCTTACATGCACTTGTTTTTTTTTTTTTCTTCTTGGTTTTCTGGTGACATGCACATTGTTACATCTTTATTTCATTGCTATTAAATGATCATCAACCCTCTTTCTCCTCCCCTCCCTCCCTACAGAATAGTTCGTGATTATCTGAGTGGGGCTCCATTTTCCTCCTACCAGGAGTCGATGTACTTCTCTCGCTTCCTGCAGTGGAAATGGTTGGAGAGGTGAGTAGTCACCGCAGATTGCACACTTGACAAGGCAGACATGCAAACCGTTCCTTTGTCTTGCGTAAAAGTGACACCTGTAATCTTAGACGTATTTGTTGTTCCCTGTTCATGGTTCATTCGTTTGACTTTTTGTTTTTTGTTTTTTGTTTGCTAAAGGCAGCAAATAGTCTCCTTTAAACTTTCAACACATACCCAAACTTTTTATTTTTGAAGACGTCATCTTCTCCAGAGAAAAACTACAGATAATGAAGTTAATTATCAGTGAATATTATTTAAAAAAATTATGAAATGCTTACAACAAATAAAATAAACCCAAATACACAAAGAGAAAACAAACATTAGAGTATACAGTAGGACTGGTGGCAGGAAAGATGCACCGAAACACAAAGGTGGTGCTGCCAATCAGCATTTCTGTGTGAGTGGTAAATAATTGATGATGCTTTGCATAATGGCTGGGTAACAGAAGCAGGGTGGAAACAGCAGTCATCAGGGTGGATTAATAATATATTAGAGCATTACTCTGTCTGCAGTGGTCTGAGAGAATGGCATAACTTATAACATCACTTATTTTGTCTCTTTTTGTCTCTCTCTTTCTCTTTCTCACCCTCCTGTCCATCCCTGCAGGCAACCAGTAACCAAAAATACCTTCAGACATTATAGAGTACTAGGAAAAGGTGGATTTGGCGAGGTGAGTGTCATCGCAGTTGAGGAATAAAGTTGAAATAACTGAGGTTTTCGCTGCGGTGGAGTGATGATTTAAGTTTTTATGATGGGTGCTGAGCCAACATCATGTTCCCTCACAAATCAAGCCTTGAAATGAGATGTTAATGTTAATGATTACAGCTGCTATAAGTAGCCTTTAACAGTTAGTTAATGCAGCGCTGTTTTTATGTCTCCACTCCAGTGATGTTGGGTGGAGAAACCTGTGGTGTGACACATTAACTTCCATTAGTTTTACTTTTAAAGAGTGTGTGAGTGTGTTTTTTTTTCTTTTTTTACACGTACGTATGTGTGTGTGTGATCATGTTTCCTCGCTTCTTCTTTTCCAGGTTTGTGCCTGCCAAGTACGTGCCACCGGTAAGATGTACGCCTGTAAAAAGCTGGAAAAGAAACGAGTGAAGAAAAGAAAAGGTGAAGCAATGGCACTAAACGAAAAACGCATTTTAGAAAAAGTTAACAGTAGTTTTGTAGTAAGTACTACTTTTTTCTTATTCAACCTTTCAACAGAATTATACTTGTTTTGTCTGTCTGTCTGCGTTGAGTGTTTGCATGTGTGTGCGCGCGTACTGTGTGTGAGAGCGTTGTTTGTCATGGCTCCAGGATGCTCCAAATGAAACTGAATAGCGTGTTTGCAAAGGCTGTCGATCAGCTGTTAAAGACAGTTGCTGTGACTGGAGTTCTGTTTGCTTAATGACGGCCGCGCCAGGTGCACGAGCCCGTGGGTCGCAGTGGAAAAGGAACGTGATGGGATAAAATCACAAAAGGTTGGGGGTGGGGGAAAGGTAAGTCACATGATGTTAATGACCAGTTCCAGGTGACAGCAAAAAAAAAATTTGACTGAACAAATCTAAATTCATTTTGGCAAGAACGCGCTATTTTGCCAGTGTAAACATCCCATATTTCATTTGGATCATCCTCTCAGCCTTTAATCATCTGTGAATGTATTCTGAAAATGTGACTGAAATCTGTTTTGCTGCCATGTCATAATTTAATGAAGGTATTGTTGTTCTTGATAAAAAAAAAATATACGGGTTGACAGTTACATATGTGTATACTTTTTCAACAGGTGCATGTCATAGATTGAGGAAAAATCACACACACACACACACACACCCCCCTACCATCACACGTTTCCACATCTTCCTTGGTCACACACTTTTTAACTATCTGATCTTAACTGTCTGTGACAGGCTGAATACGATGATGTATGGATTACTTTTTGATTGTATATTTTCACACTGTCATGTGAAAAGTAAACCAAGGACATGGCATGAGCAGTGAAGCTGAAATCTGAGTCACAGTTTATCTAGATTCCTTTATGAGCGCCAAAGATAAAGTCCTGGAGTTTATTTTAGGCCATATCAGTTGTTTGGACATGGCAAAATGCGCCTGTAATCAAGTGGAAAATGCACGTCAGAGCAGAAACCTGAGCACAAAGCAGCGATCTATAGAACAATGTGAAAACGATTTCCAGAGAACTTCACAAAAGCGCTTCAGTTTCTGTGATTAGGAAGTGATATTAAAACTGCTCTTCCTGGTTGTTCAACCATACTAAACAACTGGCTCAAATGCTCTTTGCAAAACAGGTGCTCTGGCTAGAGCTAAAGTAAAGGAGCCTAAATTCCCTCCAGAGACACCAACTCATTCTTTGGGCATACTGTGTTGTCTCTTGCTAATCGGCATCATTGAATTTAGTGGCACAATTTAACAAACAGAGCAGCAGCATGTAGAAGAAAGTAACGCAGCGTCCTGCTCGTGTGTGCCAGCACAAAAAAGAAAAATCATTACCCTGTCACTGTACCACCATGCCTCAAGCTCTTAATGGTGGTGTTGCTCTTGGCTGATTTTCCTATGGAGGATTTTCATAAATTGAGCCATAGTCATGAGTAAGCGGTGGTTTTTGGCTGGCGCTGTAATGCCAAGCTTGAACGCTTTTTAGGGAGTCACCTTCATTTCTTCCATGCTGTACCAAAGTATGGAGGGACAAAAATTTACAGCTGACAGACCATTAACATGTAAGATGATACATTATAGGAACAGTTCAAGACCTTTAAAGGAAGATATCAGTAATGTCCGTAGGTCTGAAATTAAGTATAAAAGAGGTTTTACAAGAGTAACTTTGAATGTGTAACTTATTCCATTTTATTTCTGTGATGGCAGTGCTTTAAATCCACCTGGACTAAGGAAGATTGACTTTATTAGCTTGTATTTCTAAGATGAAATAACAAGTGAGTAGCAAGAGAAGACATTTGTCAGATCACAAATTTTGAAATATGAACCACCTTCACTCCATGTACACTGCCACTGCAATACAGTATACATGTTCCTGGTGTATCTGTCTCCATTTTCTTTACTCTGCCATCAACACTACAATGGTAATGTGTGAATTTTAATCCCGCTCGACTCCCTGTGTTGGCATCAGGAGTCGAACGCAGCTGGAAAACTAGTGATGTGTGCTTGTCTTTCCATTTCGTCCAACTGTACGCACAGGAACATCTCAGGTGCTCGGGCAGGAAAAGAAAACTTAGCTTTGGCTCAGTGTTGTTTCTCTAAAAAAAAAAATTTTAAAAAATGATTGTTCCAAAGACAAGAAAATTACAGCCAGTGCTCATTTAACATTCTTGGAACATGCTGAGGAGCGGCTGGAGGGATAAGCATGTTAATTTCTGCTCTTTGGTTGTGTGTGCGTGTGTGTGTGTACTTTGTAAATGTGTACATACTGTAGGACACAGTGTTCCACTGTTGGACTGTGATATTGATCTGTAGTACAGTAGGCTGTCTCCATGTTCTCCATTTGAACCTAATGACTGTGTTTTGAGTTGTACTACGTGTTGGATTAGTCGGTTTCTGATGCAGCGTGAGCTATGTTGCGCGTCCTTGTTTTGAGTGAGTCATGGCAGAAGCATGTGTATGGGCATGCATGCGTGCACACACACACACACACACACACACACACACACACACACACACAGAGGCTGGAGTGGGCTTGTTACAGAACCTCAGACTTGCAGCTCTTGTCACCTGGGATTGGCACATGATTCTGTGTGTGTGCGTTCGTTCTCTGTGCTGCAGGCAGAACTGATGACTCTTCATGTGCCTCTCTACCTACGAGAGCAGCTCTGTTGCCTAGCAACACTGACCAAACAGCAGTAGCAAGGAGAAGAGTCAAGTGCTCTCTCAAACCCCTCATTTCTCTCTCTCTCTCTCTCTCTCGCTATTCTTCTTTACCTTTTTTTGATCAGTGCATCATACTATTAGTCAATACATACTGCTAGCTTACTGTATGTTTTAACCAATCCACATATTCAGTGTGTGGGTGTGTAAATGTGTATGTGACAGGGCAGGGCAACCCTGTTTTATAGTCTCCGGCAGGTGATACTGAGGCAGAGCTATGTCGCTCGGATACAGATTTATTTGTCTGGCTGTCACATGAAATGTTTTGACACTGATGCCAATATTGTCTTAATGTACAATTTTAAAGGTTAAGTATTGGAGCATAGGACTTGAATTTTGAATGTCTGATCAATAACAAGTGAAAGACCGACTTTCACCAAGTGTCCCGCCTCTTACCTGAGACAATCAAAGTAAAGAGGAAAGCAAAGCGGATGTTGTGACGTTGTGATTCACCTCCTTTGAAAGTAAAGTCATGTCCAGTAAGCTGCCTGTCCCGGGTTTTCTTCATTTCTGTGACTTCATTACATTTGTGTAGCTGTCAGGCATTGGTGGAAATTTTGATTGCACAATCAAACACTTTGAGCTTCTTTCATCATTGGGAGGCTTCTGGGATATCTTTTTATAGGGTTTTATACATTTTAAAGAAAACATCCCAATGTGAGAGGCATTGTTCTGCAGCTGCCAAGTGCAATAGATTTGTCCAATGGTAATGCATAATCATGATTTTTGGAAGTTTGCATAAGACTGTTTGCTTTGGCTTGTAGTAAAAATGTGTGTGTTTGTTTAGGGTACATGACATATATGAGTGAGTGTGTGTGTGTGAGTGTGAGTGTGTAGTTCACTTGGCCCATAAGATTTTTTCCCATCCCCTATTGTGGTCCGTCTCTGGCTACATAGTTGGGAGCAGATGGGAGTCCTCCTGATGGCAGTAACATTCTGCTTGTACACAACAGCACATGCACACACACTATACCCTCCGTGTCACTGACCCGCAGGGGGAGAGGATGGTGGGAATGAGGGGAAAAAAGAGAGATGGATGGTGGGATTAGAGAGAGAGGACATGAGTCAGTGGGGTACGGAGTGGAGAAGAAGCTTCTGGTTGTCTGTATCTGCGATATATCGCTCTTTGTTTATCTTTGTATACATTCCTGACATTCCATCTGGGATAGTGGATGATTATTTGGGGCATTAAACAAAGCAAATGAAACAATCATGTTCCTCCAGCCACCCTGTCTCTTACCACTGCTCCTCCCTCTTCCTCCTCCTCCCCCTTTTCTCCCTTCACGCCCTCCTCTATGCCGACTCCTTGACCGGTCCCTCACCTCCCTTGTTGCCACCTCCCCAAATTTGCCTCCCTCTCCAGGTTAGTCTAGCATATGCCTATGAGACCAAGGATGCGCTGTGCCTGGTGTTGACGATAATGAATGGAGGAGACTTAAAATTCCACATCTACAACATGGGCAACTCGGGCTTCGACGAGCAGAGGGCCATCTTCTACGCTGCTGAGATCTGCTGTGGCCTTGAGGACCTGCACCGTGAGAGGATAGTCTACAGGTTGGGTCAAAAGGGGGGTGGAGCGGGGGGGGATGGGGAATAAAGATATTTTTCATGATGGTATTTCTGAAGATTAGAAGATACTGCAGGCAGACTACCTTTACTGGCCCTCAAAAAATGTTGTCATTACAGCGTTAAGAATAGAAGCTTCACGAGAATATTCGGGGGTATTTTGAGGATCTGTCTCTGAGGACTAATGTCGTGAGCTTTACCTCCCCTTCCACCCCTCATTATGTAAGCTATAGAAGAATTTGCTTTTGTCTACTACTAGGCTGAGGCCTAACCCTACCAGTAAAACTCGTGTGTGATGGCTTTTGTGGGTCTAAAGGGAGCTTTCTAAAGTTTGAGAAAATAACCCTGATGATGTCATCTGGATTAGGTTTGAGAACTGCCTTCGACAAGAAACCTGTGTTACATACTGCGTTGTGGAGTTTGAAAGAAGTAGATTTTGTTTTACCAGGCAGAGAGGGTCCAATGAAACGTGCTACCCAGTTGCATCATGGGAAATGTAGGCTTTGATTTAGACTTTTGTTTTTTATTCAGTCTCTCACAAATCTCCAAAGTGTATAAAAGAGCAGTAGTAAATCAATGGAATATCACTCCAACCCAAAGACAATTGACACACCTCACCAGGACAAGAGCTCTAAAACAAACCATAAACCAAATGTTTATCTGAGCATTTGTCCCAGCTCTGGTGTTATGCTCTATCAGAGTGCCTGCAGTCGTGTAAGATTTGGACGAGTGCAAATAGAGAGTCCTGGATGATAAAGTGTTGCTGGATTAATGGTGTACTGATTTCCACGAGGTGTAATGCACCTGTCACACTCAGTGGAGCCTCTGAGTAATGCTAACATAAACACTGATGTTCTTGGTGGACAGATGTACCCACGTACACATGGCCCATGTAGTCATATAAACACACAGTGTTCCTTGATCTCTGCGTGTGTTACAGTAAACTTCACAGTTGGCATTGTAGTTGAGCTTGGCATTAGTCAGTAGAGTGTTTTTTAATATTTATAGTTGTTTTAATAAATAATATAGTTTTTCAGAAGATTTGATAAGGCACTGATTTGGTCTAAAAGAGTAAGTAAGAGAAAGTTAAAATAACAACATGGACAATGATTAAAAAAGGCTTGGAAAATGCCTCAACATAGAGATTAGTTTTGAGATGAGATTTATAAGCAGACAGTGTCTTTAAAAGGAGGATCCTCAGTCAGGAAGTTCTGTTGCAACACTGTTGAGAACAGGAATATAGCTTGGTACAATATTAGGCAATGATAATAAATAAAGCAAATAAAGATATGTGTGCAGATAAGCCATCTATTAATCTACATGAAAGATTATAGAAGCTCAAGAACAGAAAGCACACGGGTAATAAAAGACAATGAAATGTAAACAAAACGACAAGCTAATAAAGGACAGAAATATTTATCCAGGATTTTATTGTTATATCCTTATACTCAAAAGTAAGTTTGATTTTTATGCAAGCAAACATCAACAAAACAACTCCCTAATGTGTTCTTTTTTTACTCACAGGGATTTGAAACCTGAAAACATCCTTCTGGATGATCGTGGTACGTTCCAGTGCTCTTTTTTTTTTTATTATTGTTCAATTTGGGCCAGTGTGGGCTAATATGTCAGCACACTTCTTGGCTGGAGAATATTATTTGTTTTCCACAGTTCTTTTGATGTAACCTCACAAGGTACAAGACAAACAAGCAGTTTGTAACTAGTCCAGTTTGTAACATTCGAGCACAGCAGTAGCAGTCTCCTGGTCTTTTACAGGCTGAGAAGTCATCTCTTCACGTTCTTCACATCACGATCTCTCCTCTGAGTCATACTTCCATGTCATCTATTCTTCTCTGTAACACAGTCTTAAGTTGAAAAAGAGGAATCTCCTCCATGTCTCTGAAAAGCTCTTGTGTTTCTTATTGACCCACTTTAACACTTCATTTCACATCATTTGAGTGTAACAATTTGACCTTTGTGCCCATAATTATTGGCTTGTCGTAACTCTGGATACATAGTAGATAATTAAATGTATTCCTTTATTTGTTAATAAAAAATGTGTAATTTTTTTATAAAATCTGTAGATTCAGTGTGATCTTAGTTTGGTAATTATTTGTGGTTCTTGTTAGGACACATCCGAATTTCAGACCTGGGCCTTGCCGTTCAAATCCCTGAAGGAGAAACGATACGAGGGAGAGTGGGCACTGTTGGATACATGGGTAAGAGTTTGGGTAGCTCTGAAACCTCATTTTTCAGCCATGCCATTCATCCTTCTTCACAAAAAGCACTGCAACCACTCCTTTACCTTCTCCGTGCAAATCTCAGCTTTCTAACTGTCTCGGGTGCACTTGATTCAGATTGCACTGACTTCTCTTTTCCTGTTCCTTCCCTCTGCCTCCTCTTCCTTCCCCCAGCTCCCGAGGTGATCCAGAACGAGAGCTACACCTTCAGCCCGGACTGGTGGGGGCTCGGCTGCCTGATCTTTGAGATGATACAGGGCCAGTCGCCCTTCCGCAAGCGCAAGGAGCGCGTGAAGCGGGAGGAGGTGGACAGACGAGTGCGTGAGGACCAGGAAGAGTATTCTGATAAGTTCTCAGAGGAGGCCAAGGACATCTGCAGACAGGTGAGAGTGAGGAGATGGAGGTGACAGATGGCTTTGGGATTAGGAAAAGGGCGGAAGAGGAGGAAAAGGACAAAAGGAGGGAAGCACATTAACACAATTCTGTGGGATTAGTGGCAAAAGAGGACATTGATCCTTGTGACTGAGCAGAGGGGCAGAAAAAACATTATCAAACCACACAGTGATGATTTCAGTTCAGTATATGCATGAAACCTCTAGTTCATGTCATGGAATAATTTACCTAAAGATGTTCATGTTATTACAGCACATTTATTGACATTAGCAGCTGTGTTCTTAACAGACAAGCGCCTTTCATGTTTTGCCTATCACTGAGTAGACATTGTCACACAAGAAAAGCAGAAGTAGCACAGTGAGATATTAGAAACGCTGCTGTTTGACTGGCAGTATTTCATTGCAAAGAATATGATCTCTTTTCCAGGTTTGGAAAAAGAAGTTTTTCTTACTTCTGGTTTTCTGCAGATTTTTACAATAAGAGATGTGTTATAAGAGATGTATGGCAACCTGAAATGTGCTTTATATCACTGAAGAACTATATCTTATTATTTTATCTAAGATTACATTATATTTTTTATATCATGATAATTTTGTCCAAGAGCCATCCATTCATTCCATGCATCTGGGTGAGAGGGGGTCCAAAATAATTATAATATACATTTTTTGTATCAGTACAGTAACGTGTTTTTTTAAATACACCTTATTTCTAAACAAATATAGTTTAAAAATTAAAGCTGCAAGCCACATCACCTGTGAGATTTTACCACTTCTGATGAATTTGCCAAATTTTATGAATTTCTGAGCATCACAAACCCATCAGCAGCTGCTTCCTGTTTCATGGCGAAACATCAAAATTTGCTATGCCCCCACGGACCTGCCGTTCGACGAAAACTAAAAAGCTTCGCAATTTAACGTCATCATGTCTTTAGATTCTCCTGTTTAAATTTGAAGCCAGTCTGACCAAGCCTCTAGGAGGAATCCATTCAAGCGCAACTTGACAACAACTTCCTGTTTTACAGCAAATAGCGAAATTCTCCACACTGCCACGGCCACGCCCTTTGATGAAAAGTTAAAAGCTTCACAATTTAATGTCGCCCATGTGTCTCTAGATCGTACAAAGCTCGAGGAGGAGTTTGTTCAAGTAGACGGCCTGGAAATGGCCTAAATCGTGCCAAAATTTGACATTTGATTCAAAATGGAGGACTTCCTGTTGGAGTTAGACCATGGCTTCAAGAGACTGTTTTTGTCCATCTTGGCATGTTACACGCAACTCCTCTAAATTTCATATACGTAGGTGAAACTGTGTGCGGGGGCCCCTCCGAAAACCCATACGTTGGGGGCACCGTAACAAGTCATTTTTGTCGCCAACAGTTGGCACGGCCACGCCATTCAATGAAAGTTAAAGCTTTGCAATTTAACGTTGCCTATGTCTCTAGATCGTACAGTACAAATTTGACGACGATCCAGTGAAAGCTCTAGGTGGAGTTTGTTCAAGTACGAGGCCTGGAAATATCCAAAATAGTCTCAGAATTGGACTTTTGATTCAAAATGGCGGACTTCCTTTTAGAGTTCCAACTTTTTTTGTGCATCTTGGTATGTTACATAACCCCTCCAAATTTCAGTTGCGTAGGTGAAACCGTGTCTATGGGAGACCCTCCAAAAACATGTACGTAGGTGGCGCTGTTGAGACACTTTTGGACGCCTGTGCCTGGGACCCTTAAAATACGTAATTTTATGCCTGACTTTAGGGGCGAGTTTTCGAGCACCTTCAGGCCGTCTAAAATGCAATTTATTTAGATTTGGAATAATAAAAACGACAAAATGGAAAAAAAATAATAAACATTTGAATTTCAATAGGGCCTTGCACCGCCTTTGGTGCCCGTCGGTGCTTGGGCCCTAATAAATGTGGCTGTAAAACCAAAACAATGAGCTGAAGGACACTAAATAGGTCTGTAGCCCGGAGGGGAACTACAGCTGCAGGGTTGGCTGATAATTCTGTGAATAAAAAAACCCTAAATATACAGTAATTTCACCCTATGTTAATGTAAAAATATTGATTAGAGCAAGTTTAAGGAGATATGTTGTTTACTGTAACTTGAAATATTCCTATCTGTCTTACACAGTCTCACTGTTCTGTGCTCGGAGAGGGAGCCACTGAGCTGCTTTGCCTCTGAGCGGGAGGGAACGGGACGTTTATTTGTGTGACGCAGCGGAACATTCTGACCCGAGGTTCAGCAGAATCAAAGACTCCCCAGGGACAGACAGAGTTGGGATCATGGGGTGGGGGGGGAGCAGAGAGAAGAAAGGTTTCAGCAAGAAATGGCAGAAAAGATAATAAGGAAGGGGGAAGAATGGGGGATGGGGGAGGCCTCTCTGCCTCTCCAAACACATGGTTATTACTACAGCCCAAAATAGACAAGTGATCCAAATTGTCAAGAGGAGAAAGTGAGAGGTTGCTTTGAACCCTGGTGAAAATTAGGCAACGGTTGTGCAAGGACGGGAGAAGAAATGGGGAACTCAAGGAAGATTGAAAGATGTGGTGAAAAAGTGAGAAGAAAAGTGGGTTTTTTTGTCGACTGTGAAAGCCACCAGCTCCTGGGTGACAACCAGCGAGAGTGTCCGCGAGTAGCCAAACCACTAAACAGCATTCATCCACTTCACGAGCCTGCTGGACTGTAGGTGGTGCGCTGGTAATATTATCCAGAGGCTCTCATAGAGACAGCAGCGGCGCTCTCTAATTCTGTCCATGATGGTGCTGCATTAACCCCTGAGTGTATGGATTTGTATCGGCCTTTATTGGATCACGTGGGGTCAGATACATAAAGTCAAGAGGATTACAGGCAAACTACGCCCATGTGTGCTTTGTATATATTCAGGTAGAGGGATTATTCATAAAACTGTCAGGAGTTATCCGACATCACGACCTCCCACTCTTTGTGTGCGTTTGATTGATGATACGGAAGTGGGCTTGAAAAGTGTTTTATGTTCTTTTCAATGCAAAATTTTTCAATAAGTTGAGTTACATTTTATCTGTTTATGCCAATTGGGCTAACGCAAATCTCCTCTTCCTCTTCCTCCTGCTGCGCGTCAGCTCCTTGCGAAGGACCCCAAGGAGCGACTGGGCTGTCTGGGTCGAGGGGCCATAGAGGTCAAGCAGCACCCCATCTTCAGAAACATCAACTTCAAACGGCTGGAGGCCAACATGCTGGACCCTCCCTTCAGCCCCGATGTAAGAACAGTATACACACACACACACTCTCCCTCTCTCAGTGCACACTGGGCTTGATTCAGAGCTTGCAGCCTGAAACCCCTGCAAATCAGCATACAGGAAATACCATTGTCACAAGTAAACAAACACTTCCAGTATAAGCCAGTTATAATGGCAATTAGTGGGGGTGGTGAGAAGCAGTGTGAAGCAGTGATTTCAGTGTCGTCATTTGAAATCCCAAACTGTCTGACAAAATGGAAAATGCACTTTCTATAGCAGTGATGGCAGAGTTGCCCCGTTTTCTGGTAATCATCACTGGTAACCTCCAGTGGAGCTTGGTGCTGCACTCAGATTTTTTTTCTCTCCGTACAATAACAAAGCTGATCATGGAGAGAATCATACATTTTCAGTGTCATAGCCAAAGAGAGAGAGCGTAGAAGCTGACCTCAGAGGTTAAATCAATAGTAGAAAGTAGATAGTGTTATCTTTGTTTCTATTTTGGATTATTGGGGTCGGTAGGGCCGTGCTGAAGAAAACAAAGCAGCAAAGAGTCCTCAGGCTTGTGAAGATTTCCATGTTACTTAAAGAACCTGACTTTGAAGTATTTCAAGTTAAGTATCCCCCTCTCATCCAAAATAAAAAAGACTTCTCACAGTTGTCTCTCTTCTGTTATTCTCCCTCTCTCTCTCTCTCTTCCCCTCTCTCTCCCAGCCTCGGGCCGTGTATTGTAAAGACGTCCTGGACATCGAGCAGTTCTCCACTGTCAAAGGCGTGAACCTTGACCCCACAGACGACGACTTCTACCACAAGTTTGTCACAGGCAGCGTCTCCATCCCGTGGCAGAACGAGGTACTGCAGGCTCCGGCCGCTGAGATGATGTCATTGTTCAGCCCCACAACAGACAGATGCAACACAGTACAGCACCGGTGGCATAGGAATACCTGTATTAACAGAGAATACCTCCCTTTAAGTGTCATTTAGAGGGATACATCAATGTAAATTCGTTTCGATGTGAATGCGCCACCGCCTGTGAATGAGTCACATTACTGAATATGCATGAGACAAGATGTGGAGGTGTTTTTAATTTACATCTTAAATGCCCTGTCCAGATGGAAACTTAAACAGCTACCTGTAGAGAGGGTCTTGTTCTAAATAAATGGCATCCACCCTGATACTGACCCCATGCCTCATCCTGTAGAATCAAAAGGCTATTAGCGTTAAAAACTGGATCTCTGGTCCTTTGCAGATGATTGAGATGGAGTGCTTCAAAGAAATCAACGTCTACGAGACGGACGGGACGCTGTGCTCAGACCTGGACGTGAACCGGCCTAATCCTCCACCAAAGAGAGGCTTCTTCTACCGCCTGTTCAGAAGAGAGGCAAGTGCTAGTGCTCCGCCAACTGTCCGAGGGGGTGGGGGCTAAGGTACTTCCTCTCTTCCTTCTTTCTTTTCTTCCTTTTTCCCCCCCAGGCCTTGTCCAAACCCAACAGGAAAAAGCATTACCTCTGACTCCCAGTGAAATTTGATGTTTCCAGTTAAATCATGCTTTCAGGAAACTGGTTAGGATAAGGCCTCTCTTTTTCCTTTTCTCTTCAGTCCCTTGTTAATCCATGAGCATATTCCTTTCTGTGTTTGATGCTGCGCCACTTGGTCTCAAAAGGTCTAACACGAGGGATGCTTTCTTGAGAGAGGCTGGTTTGTGGTTGTGGGACGACTTGATGTCAAGCTTTGCTTTCCAGATAAAGTTAAAAATGTCACCAAAGGTTTGTCAGTGGTAAAAATGCTTCTAACATCCTTTATTGGTTGCAGGAGCTACTCAGCTGGTTCTTTCCACCATCGTTTACCGGATTTTTATAACATACACTTGTCAGTTTGTTCTGTACTTGTTTGAACATCCAGCCATTGGGGACAAGTGGGACCCCTCCCCTCACTTTTCAAAAGCATAGTAGTAGATAAAAAACAGTAATCTCTTACTGGCTAAATGCAGAAAAGATGAGCGAGGAATTCATCATGTGAGTCACCTTCAGTTATTACCATGTGCTCACAGCAGAAAGCTTCATTGGCAGCAGTGCTAAGAGGTCGTTTTTGGTCTTTGTGTGTTGCCTCTCAGACTACATACATTCAGCCCGATCTTATTGGTGGAGGTATAAAGAGGCATAAAGACCGCAGGCACTGGTCTGCATTTCTTCAGGTAAAAAGAAAAAAAGAAGAATTGAACACAAAAAGGCAGCTCTTATTAATAGTAAAGACCCAAATACATCATTAGGTCTCTATCAAGGAAAGTTTCCATACCTTTATGTAGTGATGATATATGAAATCTGATTTACATAGCATTTGTAGGTTTGTTTTTTGTTAGTTATTTGCCAATTATTATGGGAATTACAATAATGAATTTCATGACAATTTGTTATTTGCTGCTTAACCTATGCCCTTGCTTTAGTTGCACGTCTGTGATCTTCTAATTTGCTCACAGTTTTGTGTCTCAGTGTTGGGCACCAGTGTTGGCGCTACAGAAATACTTCTTGTGATGGGGTCAAGTCGTGGCTGGCGTTTCAGGAGAGAGCGTGACATCAGCTCGCACATGGCGAGACGGTATAGTGACGGGAGTTGCTAATGTTAGTGATATATCCTCACTTTTTGGTTCTCCCCCAGGTCTGTTTTAAGAGCGGTTACAGTGACGACGAGATTGAAGAGCCCTCGCGACTTTAAACCACTCCCTCCACCTGCCTCCCCCCCCTGCGCCGCTGAACTTCACCACAAACTCCAACCGAGCGCAAATCTTAGGAACTCAGTGAATGTTGACCTGTATTTATGAGCTGTATTAAAAGTGTATTATAATTAAAGAAAAAAGTATGAGTTTAAAGATTTTGTACATTTGTACTTGAATTTATGTCTAGATGTATATTTTCACTAAAGGTTGTATTGTACAAAAAGCCATAAAAGTACCACTTGAATGCATACATTACATTTTTATTTCCTTTTTCTTTTCTTTTGGAATGAGTATGGATAATGTGTATTGGGGAGTTTTTTGTAAGAAGCACAGTACCAGTAGTCTTTTTTTTTTTTTTTTCTTTCAATGTAGCATAAGGCCTTTTGTTTTTTATGTGCTGTATGTCTGTCATTAATTTGGCCAATGTGACGTGTTGTTAGCACATCAAACTACCAGGTCCCAAACCAACCCTAAGCCTCTGCGCCCCTCAAGGTTCTGGTAGATCTGAATGAAGTGCATAGATCCAAATGATACGGGGGAGAAAATAAAATCCAGTCTAACGTTGCTGTGTTGACGCCATGCTGCTTAAACCTTCCCACATGGTTCCCAAGCTCCCCACCTGCCCCTTTAAGTTGGTCTTGAAGTGATAATCTCCATCCTTCCCTCGGCCCAGTTAGGCAGGCTGCACTGGACTGGATGGCACGTGTTGTGATCCGTCTTCTAGGTGCCTGCACCAACTCAATTCTGGCAGAGGATTTATCTCCGACAATCTTTTAGTCAGCATGTGCAACAATAAGAATCTTTTATTTTAAATAAAAAAGGCTCTTTTTCCTCAATACAAAGCCTGATAATTATTATTCCTGGATCCCTCCAAAAAAATGTGTCATGAGCTGCAAAATGGCTCAGAACTTTCATTTCAGATGCCGGACAGTGTATCCTTCAGGAGCACAGCTGTTAAATCAATTCACTCAGGCAAAACGATTCTTGGTGATTTGTCTTTATTCCTCATCCCTTTTTTTTCTTGCTTCTTTTGTTGTACTACCTGGCTTTTCTTTGTTGTTGTTTTTTTCCCCTAATGTGTCCTGTTATTCAAGACCTGTTTCATTGTGCAGAGTGGTAATCTTTTCCCTCGAAACATCCTATTAATTTGCCACCTGTATTTTTAGTGTACCGGAAAGCCTTGCACAGGATGACTGGAGAATGATCATAGAGACATATGATGAGGACGAGGGTGATGGCAGTGTATCAGAGATCTGACCTGCAGCCGACAAGGGCTTCATCTAGATAACAGATTTCTGTTGCATCAAACTATCTTCCATTGATTCAGCTGTCAGCAGCTATTAGCCTCCACGCTGAGTCAAGAAACAGCCTGCTTTGGCCTCTGTGCCTGTTGATCATAGATAGTGCGATGCCTTCTGGCCACATATCCTGCTACTAGGCCTCTGGTTAGATCCTGCACCTTTAGCTGTGTTTTTACTAGATAAAAAAAAAAATTCTTACTCGTAATAGCGCCCACCTTTAACTACTCCATTGAGATCCTGTTTGTTGCTCTCTCAGAGGGCTGACTCGAGACAGTTGCTTGTATGTATGTAGTATGTAGATGGGGAGGAACAGGGTAACGTGTAAGCTCCTGCTTGTAGAGTTACCATCATCTGTGTACAGGAGCGCTCGACCACTCACAGAACCACAGTTTTTGTGCTCTTTTGTAGAAAAAGTGTGTCCAACCGATCATGAACAAACACATTTCCCAACACTTTCTGATCAGGATTAATTACGTTCACACTTTGTGTTTCTCATCGGCACATCAGAGGCGTTTGAAGACATTTTGCTTTTGAGTTTTGCTTTTTAGGCAGTCCCTGTTTCCTCCCCACAACCTGTTTTAATGCTGTGAATCCCCAATCTGGACATAATAGCTTGTGTGTGTGTGTGTGTGTGTGTGCGTGAGTGCATGCGTGCGTGTACATTACACTGTATGCAAATGCAGCTTTCGTTCAATCTAATGCATTAAAGTACAACAACACAATGGATCAAAGTCATGTCGGGACTTGAATGTCGCTCAGTTGAATTTCAGACCGCTCAAGAGCGTTTGCATTTGAAATGGTACGCATGTAATTCCCCAACTTGGTAACTAATTTGGAGAGTTGGCTCGCCCTAAAAAAAAAAAAAAAGTTTGTCCCCTGTTGCACATTCCACTATCAAAAATCAGGAATCGAACGCACGCATATAGCTGCTGCTGGCTTGTTGTCAGTTGAGTTTCTGAGTGTCTTTGTTCTATTTTGTTGCTCTCAGGCACATTTTGAAGCTGATTTCTCTTGCCTATGTAGATTTTAGCCTTTTAGCTCTTTAGCCTCAAAAACCTTGTAAATGATGTATTTCTAACATGTAACTAAGCTCCACCACACACTCACTCACTCTCACAGGGAAGCTGAACCGTTTGCCACCCATGCCTCTGTCATTGTTTGAACTCTTAAACCATCCATATAGCAGTCGAGAAATTCTGTTTAGTTCCATTGCACTATGGTGTGTTTTGACAATGACTATAGGAAGTGTCTTGAACTATTTGCCAATGATACCAAAAGCAACATTATCTTATTAAGTAAATCCAACTTGTTTTGTTATTCGAAAAATTTACTGAAGAAAGACTGACAGCCTTTATCGTATGTGCCAGTTACAGAGTTAAATTCTGACATCCCGCCTTTTTCTTTTTTGTTTTTTTTTTTTCAACCTCTTTATCATTCCGTCCATCCTGAGAGAAATTCCTTAACATAAAGGAACTTTAAACAGCTCAACAGTTTTGAATGTCCGCACTAAGTGCATTGTAATGCCTGTTTTAAAAAAAATACATATGTTTTATTACTCAAGCATGTATCGGTTTGTAATACTTCAGGTTCCTTGTATATGTAAATGATGACCTTCTAGTGCCAACATATCTCACTGGTATCTGAGGACAACTTTATAAATGGCAAGGTGACCAGCTGAGTTGGCCCCGTTTGAATACATGACACTCAAGGCAGTGATGGTGAGCCCCTCCACCAGGCTCCTATAAACTGGGATGGCACTCACCAACAACGCCTAGACTTGAGAGGTCCTCGGTTCCTTGATGTCACTTGAGTCTAGTTTTGGGATAACCACCGATAAACCACCTGGACGTTCTCCACTCCTCTGTCCAGATGTGTCAAATAAGTGATATTTTCAAGGAAGGGAGGAATTACAAACACATTATTGGTATTCAACCGGGGCCTGGGACTTCTTGACTTTTTTTTTTCTTTTTTTTTCTTTTCTTTTTTTTTTTTTGTATCTGTACAGTCATGTCAACCACTGCAGTCATTGTTAATTCTTGTACAAGTTGTATCACTGGTTGTTGTACCATATCTGACATTTGTAATTATGAAATAATACACTGCCATTTGTATAAAAAAAAACTTGCGTCTTGACTCATTTGTGTCATATTAATTTGTTTACTGTGAATAAATGTGCACAGGTGGAAGAAAACAAGAAAACTGAAATGGGAAGTAGTGTAAATAGACCCATGTTCTGTCCAAGACAAATCAGCACTTGTGGGATTAGAGGGTATTAGCTGGAGGTAAGACTTTATTAAATGTCTCACTCCCTTCATTCATTACACAGGAAGTCATTACACATAGGTTTGATTCTCTGCCCCTCCCTCTGATTCACAGATGGTGTGGATAATACAGTTATAAGCTACAGTGTAGCTGTACATGTGAGGCGTAACTAAGCTTTTACATGCAGTTTCCTCGATTTGATACAAATCTCCCTCAGCCCCCCTCCCCTCCACTGTCACACCTCCCTCTTATCGCTCTTGGATCGCAGTCACCGCGTTAGTGTGGCTCAAATATGTTTGTACCATTGACAGTCTGTGGTTTGTACAATCTGGATGTCAGGCGGCCCCGTGACAGCGACAATAACAACAAAAGAGAAAAAAAACCCAAAGCGCACTCACTCATTGGTCCGTCCTCAAGCCACTCAACATAAAGTCGCGTTCTGATTGGCCAATGCAGTCAAAGTCCCCGCCCTCCTTGTCAAGCTTTCCCATATGCCACTTCCTGGTTTGATTTGTCGGGGGGAAACGCGACGCTGCATCAAAGATGGCTCATTATCAACCAGCATTTCGTTCATGTGGGAGTCTCGTCGTGAGAGAATAAGAGATATCTCGCAGGCAGAGAGCCGGCGGTAGCTGTCGCGAGCAGTGTTACCACTCTCGTCGCGCTACGCACCGCTCGCTCTGCCGACGCCGTGCTAGCCCGTTAGCTCTCATAGTAAATATTAGCTGCCCACGCTAGCTCGCGTTACTGTTTGATTGCTAAAATGGCCACCATGGAGAAGCTGATGAAGGCCTTTGAGTCTCTGAAGTCCTTCCAGCAGCAGCAGGGCCCGCCGACCGCCGAGGAGCTCGTCCAGAGGCAGTAAGTGTCTGTTTGTCGAGCTAACGGGGAGCCGAGCGGCTAACGGAGCTGTGATAGTTAACACGGCTAACATGCGAGCTGCTGCTGGAAACTCCTCTGCTCTTTACACGAACTGCGACATTATGCCAGGTGCTCAGGATTCTTCCTGACATCAACATTATGTTTAGGGTCAGACTAGGCAGGTTTGGTTGATAATTGAAGCCCACGCACTTGCTAAAGGAGTTAGAGATCAATTAAAATGTTCAGTACTTATGAGCTGATGTAAGCCC